>CANNZV010000514.1:0-268441 GCA_947561585.1 Caprella mutica | reverse complement strand
TAGTTACGAGTGCGTGCGTAAGTAAGGGGGCGATGACCCACCCCCGTCTGGGGGGGGGGGTGAAGCGTTACATTTGGGGGTGCTTTAAATGAGACAAGTGATTTTTCTACTTATGTCACTGTTTTGTAATATTAAACTCTATCCATTGTTTGATTTTAAGGTCTTTATAATTCTGACACCCTATCTTATATATTATAGAAATAATTAGTTAAATTGTGCGTCACTCTCTTAATTTTCAGCTTACGAATTTTTAAAATTATAAAATCATTTATCTGATAGTCATTTTAGAATCAAATACAATGCTTTAAAACTTTAAAATCCTCTGCATTTATTATTACGATTAAATCCCCTTTGCATTGCTTTAGACTATTAAATCCCCTCTCATCCCTTTGTTTGTCCCTCTTCTCATGCCTCTCGTCCGTTAGCATCGAAAGCACTAAGTTGCACCACCCCAGTGACTCTCTGTGTGTTTGTCTCTGTGTGTGTTTGTGTGTGTGTGGCTTTCAGACAGGAAGTATCTGTCGATACTCTACCGGATGTACCATCAGTCCGAAAGTAGTGTTGCAATGCACCTATAACACCTTTTTAAATGATAGCCTTTGTCAAATGGAATGGCCAAAATTAATTGTCAATATAAATTAAAAATAAGACTATCTAATTTGTCAATGCAAATAGGATTATTAATTTGTCAATGTAAATAATAAGATTATTAATTTGTTAGTGTAAATAATAAGATTATTAATTTGTCAATGCAAATAATAAGATTATTAAATTGCCAATGCAAATATGAGTATTTTTTTGTCACCAAAAATGTTGAATTTTTTGTCGTAAACTTTTATTTTACAGGATTTTACTAGCTAATCAATTTAAGACACTGTTAAATTATATTATTTATTTTTTACTATAATTACAAACTATTCCATTCTTTCTCTACAATAAGTTGTTTGTACCAATTTGACTCATTAAGTTTTTCTTGTTCAGAACCTTCTTCTGAGTGTTAAAATAATTGCACTGGAGCGTGGAATTAGTTAGTTAATCAATTAAACCAATAGATTAGTAATTAATCTATTGATAATTTGGCGTTCATTTTCTATTGTAATTACTTATTATACTTATACTGTTCTCAACTTGAGAAGATTGGCGTTCTCTTGTCTTTTCTTGTTTCAATTGTTTTTTCTATTTTATATAATATTGATAATCAGATTTCTATCGCATCGTTGTTTGGAAATTAACAGTCAATATACGTAATAATTTTCTGCAAAGTATAAATATATGTAGCTAAAAGTGAATACTATAATCCCCCAATGAATTAACTGTTAGATTGCCTGCGTTAAAATAAGTAAACATAGTTTTTGAATACAGCAAGCAATCTCTGTAAACCTGATGAGTTATCGAAATTTTTCAGCAAATTAAGTTTATCCTTTGCTCTAATATATTAACATAAAAATAGGTCTGCATGATAGTGATTTAACAATCACAGTTTTCCAATTTTCAAGTCTCAGGGGTCCTATCCTGAAGCTGTCTGTGGTGAATGGAAGAGATGGCTTCCATTGCCATAGCTTCTGTGCTCGTCAATTATAACAACAGTATCGGGACATGCAGAGTCCGTTAATTTGTTCGGTGTTACCCCCGCTGTGCCGGACATGTTTTCTTCGACATTGGCCCGACTAACGAACCGTAACGAAGAGGTGAACCGCAGTTATGTGGGCACACACCTTCGTCACATTTGGAGTGCTTAGAAAGGAAGTTTTTGCTAGTTGAAAATTAAAATCAACGATTCCATCATATATTAAAATAACCACAGTTAATAATTATATAGTATTACCAATGTAAGATATATTGTTGTGAAAAGTTTTTATATATGCTATTACATTTTCCCCCGTTATATTCATCTGTTATATATAGCTGGAGGATTATAAATGACTATTAATATCATTTTGCAATACATTCAATAGTCATTGAGATTACCCGATCGGTACCACTGTGTTGCTATATTCGGTATGTTCTTTCCTTAGTAGTATTTCCTTGTAAGAGATTAGCTCTGTGTGTTTGAATACTTTAGAACTTTAGAGTACCTGTGTGATATTTATGTGACAAGCGTCTTAGTTACGTACAACTAAGATGTAATCTAAACACTTTTTTACCAATGAAATGGCTTCACTTACTCCTCCACTAAGCTTCTTACAGTGTATTTAACATAGTTAATCTTTATAACTCATTAAATAGGTACTTTGTATTTTGATTCAGAAACTATATTTAGTGCATAAGCTCGATAGTATTTGCTTACGTTCATTAACATTTATGTATTCAAAGGTTGTGGGGTTACACAGAATTTTTACTGATATGACTGTTCAGAACCATCATATTCTATGTTGTGAACATACACGATTGCTTAAGAACTATTTCATTCCCTTCTATTTTCGATACATGGGTAATATATTGACTATTGAGATTTGTATGCAGTCAAAGATTTTTTTCACTTTTACTAAATTTAGATACTCTTATTTCTAAAATGAAACTAATTAATTATAAGGATTGTAGATATTTGAAAATTGGTCTGAATACACGACGATAAATTTGAAAATGATAGGAAACTAGAAAACTGTGATAGTTAGATTTGCATCATCAGTCATCACAGTGACTCTTTTCTCTGATAGTAAATCATCACAGTGACTCTTTTCTCTGATAGTACATCATCACAGTGACTCTTTTCTCTGATAGTACATCATCACAGTGACTCTTTTCTCTGATAGTACATCATCACAGTGACTCTTTTCTCTGATAGTACATTATCACAGTGACTCTTTTCTCTGATAGTACATTATCACAGTGACTCTTTTCTCTGATAGTACATCATCACAGTGACTCTTTTCTCTGATAGTACATCATCACAGTGACTCTTTTCTCTGATAGTACATCATCACAGTGACTCTTTTCTCAGATAGTACATCATCACAGTGACTCTTTTCTCTGATAGTACATTATCACAGTGACTCTTTTCTCTGATAGTACATTATCACAGTGACTCTTTTCTCTGATAGTACATCATCACAGTGACTCTTTTCTCTGATAGTACATCATCACAGTGACTCTTTTCTCTGATAGTACATCATCACAGTGACTTTAGTCTCTGATAGTACATCATCACAGTAACTCTTTTCTCTGATAGTACATCATCACAGTGACTCTTTTCTCTGATAGTACATCATCACAGTGACTTTTTTCTCTGATAGTACATCATCACAGTGACTTTAGTCTCTGATAGTACATCATCACAGTGACTCTTTTCTCTGATAGTACATCATCACAGTGACTCTTTTCTCTGATAGTATATCATCACAGTGACTTTTTTCTCTGATAGTATATCATCACAGTGACTCTTTTCTCTGATAGTACATCATCACAGTGACTCTTTTCTCTGATAGTACATCATCACAGTGACTCTTTTCTATGATAGTACATCATCACGGTGACTCTTTTCTCTGATAGTACATCATCACAGTGACTCTTTTCTCTGATAGTACATCATTACAGTGACTCTTTTCTCTGATAGTACATCATCACAGTGACTCTTTTCTCTGATAGTACATCATCACAGTGACTCTTTTCTCTGATAGCACATCATCACAGTGACTCTTTTCTCTGATAGTATATCATCACAGTGACTTTTTTCTCTGATAGTACATCATCACAGTGACTCTTTTCTCTGATAGTACATCATCACAGTGACTCTTTTCTCTGATAGTACATCATCACAGTGACTCTTTTCTATGATAGTACATCATCACAGTGACTCTTTTCTATGATAGTACATCATCACAGTGACTCTTTTCTATGATAGTACATCATCACGGTGACTCTTTTCTCTGATAGTACATCATCACGGTGACTCTTTTCTCTGATAGTATATCATCACAGTGACTCTTTTCTCTGATAGTATATCATCACAGTGACTCTTTTCTCTGATAGTATATCATCACAGTGACTTTTTTCTCTGATAGTATATCATCACAGTGACTCTTTTCTCTGATAGTACATCATCACAGTGACTCTTTTCTCTGATAGTACATCATCACAGTGACTCTTTTCTATGATAGTACATTATCACAGTGACTCTTTTCTCTGATAGTACATCATCACAGTGACTCTTTTCTCTGATAGTACATCATCACAGTGACTCTTTTCTCTGATAGTACATCATCACAGTGACTCTTTTCTCTGATAGTACATCATCACAGTGACTTTAGTCTCTGATAGTACATCATCACAGTAACTCTTTTCTCTGATAGTACATCAATCACAGTGACTCTTTTCTCTGATAGTACATCATCACAGTGACTCTTTTCTCTGATAGTACATCATCACAGTGACTTTAGTCTCTGATAGTACATCATCACAGTGACTCTTTTCTCTGATAGTACATCATCACAGTGACTCTTTTCTCTGATAGTACATCATCACAGTGACTTTTTTCTCTGATAGTACATCATCACAGTGACTCTTTTCTCTGATAGTACATCATCACAGTGACTCTTTTCTATGATAGTACATCATCACAGTGACTCTTTTCTATGATAGTACATCATCACGGTGACTCTTTTCTCTGATAGTACATCATCACGGTGACTCTTTTCTCTGATAGTACATCATCACAGTGACTCTTTTCTCTGATAGTACATCATCACAGTGACTCTTTTCTCTGATAGTACATCATCACAGTGACTCTTTTCTCTGATAGTACATCATTACAGTGACTCTTTTCTCTGATAGTACATCATTACAGTGACTCTTTTCTCTGATAGTACATCATCACAGTGACTCTTTTCTCTGATAGTATATCATCACAGTGACTCTTTTCTCTGATAGTATATCATCACAGTGACTCTTTTCTCTGATAGTACATCATCACAAGTGGACTCTTTTCTCTGATAGTACATCATCACAGTGACTCTTTTCTCTGATAGTACATCATCACAGTGACTCTTTTCTCTGATAGTACATCATCACAGTGACTTTTCTATGATAGTACATCATCACAGTGACTCTTTTCTATGATAGTACATCATCACAGTGACTCTTTTCTATGATAGTACATCATCACAGTGACTCTTTTCTATGATAGTACATCATCACGGTGACTCTTTTCTCTGATAGTACATCATCACGGTGACTCTTTTCTCTGATAGTACATCATCACAGTGACTCTTTTCTCTGATAGTATATCATCACAGTGACTTTTTTCTCTGATAGTATATCATCACAGTGACTCTTTTCTATGATAGTATATCATCACAGTGACTCTTTTCTCTGATAGTACATCATCACAGTGACTCTTTTCTATGATAGTACATCATCACAGTGACTCTTTTCTATGATAGTACATCATCACAGTGACTCTTTTCTATGATAGTACATCATCACGGTGACTCTTTTCTCTGATAGTACATCATCACGGTGACTCTTTTCTCTGATAGTACATCATCACAGTGACTCTTTTCTCTGATAGTACATCATCACAGTGACTCTTTTCTCTGATAGTACATCATCACAGTGACTCTTTTCTCTGATAGTACATCATTACAGTGACTCTTTTCTCTGATAGTACATCATCACAGTGACTCTTTTCTCTGATAGTACATCATCACAGTGACTCTTTTCTCTGATAGTATATCATCACAGTGACTTTTTTCTCTGATAGTACATCATCACAGTGACTCTTTTCTCTGATAGTACATCATCACAGTGACTCTTTTCTCTGATAGTACATCATCACAGTGACTCTTTTCTCTGATAGTACATCATTACAGTGACTCTTTTCTCTGATAGTACATCATCACAGTGACTCTTTTCTCTGATAGTACATCATCACAGTGACTCTTTTCTCTGATAGTACATCATCACAGTGACTCTTTTCTCTGATAGTACATCATTACAGTGACTCTTTTCTCTGATAGTACATCATCACAGTGACTCTTTTCTCTGATAGTACATCATCACAGTGACTCTTTTCTCTGATAGTACATCATCACAGTGACTCTTTTCTCTGATAGTACATCATCACAGTGACTCTTTTCTCTGATAGTACATCATTACAGTGACTCTTTTCTCTGATAGTACATCATCACAGTGACTCTTTTCTCTGATAGTACATCATCACAGTGACTCTTTTCTCTGATAGTATATCATCACAGTGACTTTTTTCTCTGATAGTACATCATCACAGTGACTCTTTTCTCTGATAGTACATCATCACAGTGACTCTTTTCTCTGATAGTACATCATCACAGTGACTCTTTTCTCTGATAGTACATCATTACAGTGACTCTTTTCTCTGATAGTACATCATCACAGTGACTCTTTTCTCTGATAGTACATCATCACAGTGACTCTTTTCTCTGATAGTACATCATCACAGTGACTCTTTTCTCTGATAGTACATCATTACAGTGACTCTTTTCTCTGATAGTACATCATCACAGTGACTCTTTTCTCTGATAGTACATCATGCTCTTAACATAGTACAAACAAAGCAAGCATATATTTCGTTTCTAAGTTCTACTAGCTGCTTCCCCTCTCAGTTCCATTAGCTACACATGTTACCTCTCAGTGTGCTTTATCAGTATTTCCCCTCTACAATTGGCTCTGCCTGAAAAGTTAACGCCTCCTTAATTTACGTTGCACTTGACCTTATCACCTTCGTTAAATTTTGGAAGTTTATGTTTTGGTTGGATTTATTTATAGTCTTGGTATTCGCACAACTCAAAATGTATTTCAAAATTACCTGAAATTTGGTGGGACGATTGGTCAATATCCAGGAACCATGTAATTAGATTTTTGTAGCAATCGGATCAAGGTCATTTATAACTAAAGGAATATTGGATGGTCAAGGTCATTTGTATGCGACGGTGAAGGTATGCGCTCTACGAGTGCCCATTCTAGTTACTTCTGTATTAGTTCTGTACACTTGAAACTACACATTTTTGAACCAATTACATTGGTGTATGTCGGTTCATAACAGTCGACTGAACTAACGATAGCAAGTGATAATCATATCATTGTATTTTAATTCTAATTGTGTGTAATCAGAGCTACAGGGAATGCCTGCTCAAGAGATGTCTTTAGGGACAATCAGGACGTTAACCCCTACTCCTTATATCCTTGTTATCAGGACAGCAAGATAACCTATCTAAGATGGCTGGGTGTAGCGTCACATCCCTAGCTTGCTAATCAAGTGCTCTCCATTTGGTTTCTATGGTTCCTTGTCTCATTATTTACTGAGATTTAAATATGCAATCTAGATATTACTATATCATGATGAAAAGAACTGTTTTTATATTGGAAGAATCTAGTAAATTTACTTGCAGGTTTCAAGCAATAACCGATTTGCATTTTTTAATGATGAAAAAGGTGATGAAAAACAAATCTAATTGAAATTTATATTTCATACTCTTTTGTTTTCTTTTTCAGTGTTTGGTAAAAATTATCTTGTAAACCAACCAAATGAAATAGAAATGTGAATGCTTACGTACAATTTGCGTGGTAAGCAGTGTGAAGAATTAACATTGATCTTTATTTGCCATGCTTTGTGTTCTAATATCTGATTATTTGCGCCATTCCCTGCGCCCAATGTCTCAGTGCGCCACTCTACCAGCTGACTAACAGTGCGCCATAGGGTGTGTCTGCCCCCCTTCAGGGGATTTCCAAGAAGAGAGGGGGAGGGGGGGGGGGCGATGAGGGGATATTAGGGGTCTGAAATTGGGATGGGAATTGCCAGGGAGTTTCGACTTTCTGCGTCATAGTATTTTTTTGTCAAGGGAATATAAATAGGAACTGCTAAAAATATGACATTATTTAAGAAAATAATGTTCTTAATTGTTCATTATTCTGCATATGTCAAGTTTTATTTCTTTGAGATCTTTTATAATGCTAATTTGTTCGTTAGTTTGTTTTCGAATAGTGTTCTGAAGGTTGTAAATAACATTGATTGTTTTTAGTATCCACTCCATCGCCTTACTTATTTCGCTACACTGACTGCCAAAAATAACTCTATTGTTCACAACCATTGGAGTAGAACTCTAGTCAACACGATCTGGGTGGTAATGACATGGCATGGAGTACTCTCAGTCAAACTACCAAATTGTAACCACTGGTATTACCTGTCCAACACCATAAAGAAAATACTGTGAAATAGTGGTCAGTGGATCAGCCTTTGGTTAGTTATGAGTGGTTAATTATTTCTCTCTTATTCTATCATTGTGATTCACTGCTTCTCTCTCCCTCTGTTCTTCGCCTCATCTCTCTGTTCTTCACCTCATCTCTCTGTTCTTCACCTCATCTCTCTGTTCTTCACCTCATCTCTCTGTTCTTCATCTCATCTCTCTGTTCTTCACCTCATCTCTCTGTTCTTCGCCTCATCTCTCTGTTCTTCACCTCATCTCTCTGTTCTTCACCTCCTCTCTCTGTTCTTCACCTCTTCTCTCTGTTCTTCACCTCTTCTCTCTGTTCTTCACCTCTTCTCTCTGTTCTTCACCTCTTCTCTCTGTTCTTCACCTCTTCTCTCTGTTCTTCACCTCTTCTCTCTGTTCTTCACCTCTTCTCTCTGTTCTTCACCTCTTCTCTCTGTTCTTCACCTCTTCTCTCTGTTCTTCACTCATCTTTCCCGTTAAGTGACAATGGTCTCAGAGGTCACAGGTCAAGGTTCATGGCGCTCTGTTCGTAAAATAATGACCGTGCTATCGATATGCAAAGTGTGAACAGTAATTTCTCATTTCTCTTGGTGAGATATGACCGCTATAGTAAGTCCTCTACTCCATCACTTATACTCCCGTTAATATCTTCAACGCTACGAACATCTATTACACTTTGATAAATTGTATTGGTTGTTAAAAACTTTAAAAGCAGTAATGAATCAATGGATACTTTAAAATTCACAGCATTTGGCCTATACATTCATCTGTATTCTGATGCCATGCATGTTCTAGAGCAGTAATGTGATTTTCGTTTGAATTAAATATGAGGAAAGAAGGTGAACATTCTGAAATTGTAGGAGAGAAAATAGTGATTTAAAGACTAGGCAAATCTGAATTTTTTGATAGTGAGGAGAACTAAATAATAGGCTAAAGTGCCGTTCTGTGAATTATTCCACTACAAAATCCTAGTTGATTGTTTTCAATGTTTAACTCGAAGAGTGTTAAAAGGTCATACCTAAAGAGTATCTCTGGTTTGATCTGTCGGAAATTCCAATGCTGAGCCAAGCCAATATGGCCAAGCAGAGTGTGTTAATGACTCTGTAGATCGTGCTAGCGTGTCACGCTGTCGCTATCACCACTCTTATGAAATGCTCTTCATTAGTGACCTAATAATGACCTATTTCTAGAGTCAGTTGGTGAGGTAAGATCTTCTAGAAGCTGCAAAGTAAAGGTCAACACAAACACAACTCTGATGTTGCACTGCCTTGCAAATTTCCTGTGGCCTATTTTGCTTGCAGTCAATGAAATGAAGTGAAGTATAATCTATGCAATACTATTCCTATATTCTAATAATTTCAGTTGATATATCAAAGTAACGTTTAGATTGAACACTCAAATATTTATTCATGCACACTAGATATTTATTGTGAGGTTCATTATGTACTTTAAGAGCAGTCGTTTCCTCTCGATTGTTTCACTTTGTGGGATAAGTTTGACTGTGTTTGTTTTAGTGACTTGCTCATACAACTACACAAACACGGTGCTGAGTGATGTACTCACCACCTTACTCACTGTGCTGAGTGATGTACTCACCACCTTACTCACTGTGCTGAGTGATGTACTCACCACCTTACTCACTGTGCTGTGTGATGTACTCACCACCTTACTCACTGTGCTGTGTGATGTACTCACCACCTGACTCACTGTGCTGTGTGATGTACTCACCACCTTACTCACTGTGCTGAGTGATGTACTCACCACCTTACTCACTGTGCTGAGTGATGTACTCACCACCTTACTCACTGTGCTGAGTGATGTACTCACCACCTGACTCACTGTGATGTGTGATGTACTCACCACCTTACTCACTGTGATGTGTGATGTACTCACCACCTTACTCACTGTGCTGTGTGATGTACTCACCACCTGACTCACTGTGCTGTGTGATGTACTCACCACCTTACTCACTGTGCTGAGTGATGTACTCACCACCTTACTCACTGTGCTGTGTGATGTACTCACCACCTGACTCACTGTGCTGTGTGATGTACTCACCACCTGACTCACTGTGCTGTGTGATGTACTCACCACCTTTCTCACTGTGCTGAGTGATGTACTCACCACCTTACTCACTGTGCTGAGTGATGTACTCACCACCTTACTCACTGTGCTGTGTGATGTACTCACCACCTTACTCACTGTGCTGTGTGATGTACTCACCACCTTACTCACTGTGCTGTGTGATGTACTCACCACCTTACTCACTGTGCTGAGTGATGTACTCACCACCTGACTCACTGTGATGTGTGATGTACTCACCACCTGACTCACTGTGATGTGTGATGTACTCACCACCTTACTCACTGTGATGTGTGATGTACTCACCACCTTACTCACCATTTACTCGCATTGCTTTCTTATCTTGTCATTTCTAGTTCTAATTCTAGGTTAACATATCATTTATTTATTATAAATTATAGTCAAATGTAGCTGGCTAGGTTGATCACATTTATAATGTTTATTCTCGAAGTAATTAATTTTCTTAGTTACTATGTTTCAGCTCACGTAGCGTATATTTCTCATCTGAAATGGCATTGAAATGTTCTGTTTCACGTTTGTTCGATATCACCATTTATTTGTTTTTCCTTGAATGGCATTAAGTTACACCCAATATATGGCTTTGTTCCAATGCCACTTCATTGCCACCTCAGTGCCATGTTTTTCTATTAGCTAATATAGTGCCTTTAAAATTAAAAAATAAAATTCTTTTAATATAATGGTTTTCCACTAAAGTATTTCAACTAATTTTCCTCGTCTTGCATGGGTTCACATTTATTATCTATTTGTAAACATTGCAGAAAATATCTTAGAATAATTTAATTTACTTTTTTCCTCCATTAACCAGAAATCACTTTTATTTTCCTTCTAAAGAATCACCTTTTATTTTCTGGACAGTTATTGGATGGCTATTTCTAAATAAATTAGATACCACAGTGGCCATTGTTTCTATGCAAATGCCTGTGTATCCTTAATGCCAAAAGCCAGTCTGTTATCCTCGTCTTTTTACCTCTTCACTTTATTTGGCTGAGAAAAACTAGGCGACCTTGTGCCATTTGCAGACAAAATCTGCCTCAACTTGCCGGAATACGCCCACACTGGAAAAGGAACAAATACTGAATGCCAGAACGTTATACCATTATCCTTCTTTTTCATGGTAAACTGAGAACTAATCTACCATTATATCTTTCTATAGTTACCGTTAAAGTCTAAACTCACCGTCTCCATTTTGAAGATGTCTCGATAATGATGCTGTATATAATAGACGCACTGGTTTGATGGAGGTTATAGTCTAGGAAATTGATCCATTGGAGTAAGGTTTGCAGGTTTCTCTGTTAAGATGATTTACGTAGATACACTCGCCAGATGAACAATTCTATCTTTATAAGAGATGAACAATTTTATAGCAGTAGAATATATCTACTTTTATTGCCACTTTTCATTTATTAATTAATAAGTGAGTTAACCCTTGTAAAGACAGTAAATATAAGTTATTGTGATGGTTTATCTGCCCGATGAGTTGGTGCGATATATTTGCGATAGGGAGGCCTGAGAGTTTGTAGAGAAGATGGAACGGAGTGGTGGACCGTGGGAACTGATGGCAAGAAGAAGGTGATCTGAAGGTGGTGCATTACACTTACAGTGCAGTGCACTGGTACAATTATAGTGCAGTGCACTGGTACAATTATAGTGCAGTGCACTGGTACAATTATAGTGCAGTGCACTGGTACAATTATAGTGCAGTGCACTGGTACAATTATAGTGCAGTGCACCATTGCACTATTCCATGCAGTGCACCTTCTAATAAAGATGTCACAATGTACCTTCATATGAAGATAGTGCAGTGCACCTTCGATTGAAGATGTCACAATGTACCTTCATATGAAGATAGTGCAGTGCACCTTCGATTGAAGATGACACAATGTACCTTCATATGAAGATAGTGCAGTGCACCTTCGATTGAAGATGACACAATGTACCTTCATATGAAGATAGTGCAGTGCACCTTCGATTGAAGATGACACAATGTACCTTCATATGAAGATAGTGCAGTGCACCTTCGATTGAAGATGTCACAATGTACCTTCATATGAAGATAGTGCAGTGCACCTTCGATTGAAGATGACACAATGTACCTTCATATGAAGATAGTGCAGTGCACCTTCGATTGAAGATGACACAATGTACCTTCATATGAAGATAGTGCAGTGCACCTTCGATTGAAGATGGCACAATGTACCTTCATATGAAGATAGTGCAGTGCACCTTCGATTGAAGATGGCACAATGTACCTTCATATGAAGATAGTGCAGTGCACCTTCGATTGAAGATGGCACAATGTACCTTCATATGAAGATAGTGCAGTGCACCTTCGATTGAAGATGGCACAATGTACCTTCATATGAAGATAGTGCAGTGCACCTTCGATTGAAGATGGCACAATGTACCTTCATATGAAGATAGTGCAGTGCACCTTCGATTGAAGATGGCACGGTGTTCTCCTAAAATTGTCAATTTTATTAATTATATTTTCATTATTTTATTTTTTATCAATGAATTACTAATATTGTTCAATGGCCTCAATGGGATTTTCATTTCTCAATCATTTCCATTTAATATCTATTCTTAACACTGAATAACGAGTAACTAATGTTAAGATAGATAGTACATATTTCGGAATGTACTTTCTGGTGTTAAAGTTCAACCAAACTTCTAATTCCAATAATTTTTATTTGTTAGGTAGAGTTTGTATGTAGTTAAGCATGTCCCCATCCCGGCACTGTATTCTCCATTGGGGCTACTACCATCTGTCTCAGTCACCCCCAGGCACTCAGACTCATTTCCTGTACTGAACAGGTTGGGACTGAGCCTCTACCTTGATGGAACATTGGGACACTACTAGAGACATTGGGACACTGTACTAGGGACATTGGGACACTGTACTAGGGACATTGGGACACTGTACTAGGGACATTGGGACACTGTACTAGGGACAATGGGACACTGTACTAGGGACAATGGGACACTGTACTAGGGACAATGGGACACTACTAGGGACATTGGGACACTGTACTAGGGACATTGGGACACTGTACTAGGGACATTGGGACACTGTACTAGGGACATTGGGACACTGTACTAGGGACATTGGGACACTGTACTAGGGACATTGGGACACTGTACTAGGGACATTGGGACACTGTACTAGGGACATTGGGACACTGTTTGGGACTATGTACCTTGATGAAACATTGGGACACTGTACTAGGGACATTGCGACACTGTACTAGGGACATTGCGACACTGTACTAGGGACATTGGGACACTGTACTAGGGACATTGGGACACTGTACTAGGGACATAGGGACACTGTACTAGGGACATAGGGACACTGTCTGGGACATGGGGACACTGTCTGGGACATGGGGACACTGTCTGGGACATGGGGACACTGTCTGGGACATGGGGACACTGTCTGGGACATGGGGACACTGTCTGGGACATGGGGACACTGTCTGGGACATGGGGACACTGTCTGGGACATGGGGACACTGTCTGGGACATGGGGACACTGTCTGGGACATGGGGACACTGTCTGGGTCATAGGACATTTCAGTGCTTTTACTAGGCTTGATGAACTCTCTACTCAGAGAGAAATTTATTGTGGGGCCACCAGTGATCGAGAGGGAAGTCCTAATATTAATTTTCTATCGATAACTTTCTCCTGGGTAGATTTGGTGGTTTTTGGTCCTCATAGTTTGAAGGTTAAATTTCAATTGGAATAAGAGTACATGTACAACATTCTCATGGGAACGTGATAATTAAGTTTATAAGAGTGAGCAATGGTGTTAATAATACATGAATTAATTCAATCGAATACAATTAAAATTTATGATAGAAATAGGAATTTTTTGTACACTTATATTTGTACATTTACTCTGACATGCTGTGTTAAATATGTGACAGCAATAAAATAAGATTTACTAGAAGTTATAAAAGGCTAGAAATATCAATAAAATTGACCTTTCACATTAAAAATGCATGTTTTTTTCTCAAATTAGCTGCTTTGAAGAACAATGAACTTTTGGTTTAACAAAATTGTGTAGCTTATAGTAAAAATATTTCCATATTATTTTCTGCGCTGCATTAAATAATGAGTATATTGAATTACGCGCTATTGCAAAACAAAGAAATTTCAGCTATTTACTAATAATTTTTTTTACCTATCATAGCTATTTTCAATAGATACTTTAAATGTTATTGAATGGGTAATAGTTTTTCAGCTACTATATCTTTTCTAATGCTAGTTAACCGAAGTGTTCTCGGCACCTCTCGCAACTGTTAATTATTAATAGGCATCTGAAGAAGAGCAATGCGTTGTCATGGTTACTCTCTCTGGATACCTTCGCATCGTTATTACTTGCTAATGTCTGTTTATTTCTCCAGTTGAGATGAAAGAGAAATTTAAATAATTTGGGTCGTTTGGGGGAATCGTATTTAATAGTTTTTTTTTATGTATTGTTAATATAAATTGAAACTAGATTTTCATTATTGATAACTTTCAGATTGTTTTTGTGAAAAACTATCTAATTTTGACTATCATTCGAAATTAGTACTCAATGACTTTCAAGTCTTATCTATCAGAATCTTCATTGTTACAGTATTTAACAAAATATTAATTGTTAACATAAGGTACATAAATTATCCCCAATATTCATTTGTTGAATTTTGTTTGGTAGTGGTAGTTTCAGTAGGTGACATCACTTCTCTTTTATCTCCACACATTCTATAGTCTAATTAGCATAATTGCTATTGGTCATATTAACAAGTTGCTATAGTGGCTGACAACTGTAAAGCCATGGAATGTAGCGTGGTGACTTGGCACGCTAGGGATACACTCTTAATGTTGTTATAGCACACATATGCTTTATACTGTGAAATACATGATGGCAATTATAGAATGAGTTATTTTAGATGCACTAATATCTAGTTTAGTGAAGTGTGAGTTTGTGAAAGCTTTCACTCTGCATAATGAACTCTATTCAACACAGACGATTTATATCAAAACCAGTTAGATTACTTGATATCAATGAGCATTGCAAATTGCAGTGCTAGCTTAGAAGCTTACGGTTAGCTGTATAATATTATAAGCTTACGGTAGAGTGTATCCATAAGTTATTATAAGCGTTTTCACCACTACTCTTACGTAATATCTTTAGTTTCGAGTTTTACTTTCTTTTTAGCGTGAGTGTCGTTTTGACGCGATTGAAAAATCTGAAATATTTAAAATGATGTTTAGGAAAAATATAGTGAATCGTATCCATTTACCATATGTTGTGAATATTAAATAGATATATCACTGCCTTATATTAATTAAAAACATTTACAAATTCAAATATTCTATGATACTTAATGTAAAGGTTATTGTACATACTATGTTAAAAATATTTATATATTATACCAGTTGTGGTTTAAATTAAACACTTTTCGGTTCTCTTAACAGACATATACATGCATTGATAATTTCTATAATATTATCTACATGCTATTCTAACCACTCAAAGTAAGCCAATCAATAACCATTGAGTGGAGATCAGAGAAAGTAGTGAGGTTACTGAGGTGTACCGGGTGTAACTTCTTAAACTGCACTTGAGAAGAGGAGTATAATGCCATGATAGGGAAAGAGGAGTATAATGCCATGATAGGGAGAGAGGAGTATAATGCCATGATAGGGAGAGAGGAGTATAATGCCATGATAGGGAGAGAGGAGTATAATGCCATGATAAGGAGAGAGGAGTATAATGCCATGATAAGGAGAGAGGAGTATAATGCCATGATAGTGAGAGATAGGAGTATAATGCCATGATAGGGAGAGAGAGGAGTATAATGCCATGATAGGGAGAGAGGAGTATAATGCCATGATAGGGAGAGATATGAGTATAATGCCATGATAGGGAGAGATAGGAGTATAATGCCATGATAGAGAGAGAGAGGAGTATAATGCCATGACAGGGAGAGAGAGGAGTATAATGCCATGATAGGGAGAGAGAGGAGTATAGTCACAAGGAGTCACAAGGATAAAGGGACCATCAAAAGGCACAATATGCCCATCCAAGGATGGCCCCTGTGCACAGCCAGCTGTGCGCTCGACGTTGGGTTAACAACGGAACAAGGTGAATCTCTCTCCATCACTTCCCACTTGGAACCTAAGCACTCCAAACCGTACTCCTAAACCTGACAAAGAAAGAACCTCCATCAGGCGTAGGAGCAAAGTTTGGGTACAATCATTAGCTCCAAGTTTTATCCTGGACTTGGTCAGTCAAACCCGCCAATCACTGCCACCTTCACAGGGGCCGCCCAAAGGCAGTCCCTGAGACGGTGACAGAACGCAGGGTGTGACCTGATCTCTCTAGCCACGGAAAGGCGCCAGGTTTTCTCTTAATTGGTTGGTTGGAGTTGAAGTAAGAGTGCTACCAGAAAAGATAGCTAAGACTCTCATCTCAACTCCGAGGTCAAGTCATGGAGGCGCTTGACAGCTCAGTAAGCCAGCTCACTGAGTATCCTGTCAAGTCGCCTTTTGAATGTGTCAACAGTCAGGCTGCTGACAACATTTTCTGGCAGTCTGTTCCAGACATTACAGATCTTTACCAGCATGAAGTTCTCCAGCTGAGCAGTGGTGAACCGAGGCGGAACCACCTTCCACCCGTGGTTGCGGGTGGGGTTCACACACAGCGAAAAGTAGTCTTCGGGATCAACTCGACTTATCCCTCGAAGGATCTTAAAAGTCTCGATGAGTTGACCCCTCAAACGTCGCTGCTCAAGCGTGAAGAGGCCCAGGTCTTCTAACCGACGTGCGTATCCCTTGGATCGGATTTCAGGTACAAGTTTAGTCGCCCT
The DNA here is from genome assembly GCA_947561585.1 of Caprella mutica. NCBI lineage: Eukaryota > Metazoa > Arthropoda > Malacostraca > Amphipoda > Caprellidae > Caprella > Caprella mutica. Next base: position 251,297 of record CANNZV010000514.1, on the reverse strand, counting down.
CGCTTGCACCCGTTCCAACCGCTGGACATCTGCTCGCAACGTGGGTGACCAGAACTGGACCGCAAACTCCAAAAGAGGTCTTACAAGAGAGTTGTACAGGGTGAGGACTGTCTCTCTGTTTCTGTATCTGAATTGCCTCTTGATGTACCCTAGGATCTTGTTTGCTCTCTTCTCAGCTTCCAGGCACTGTCGAGAGAACTTGAGATCCCTGGTGATCATAACTCCAAGATCCTTCTGTACATCAGTGGGTCCTATTTGGGCTCCAAGTAGCGTGTAGAAAGCTTCAGCGTTCCTACGACCAGCATGAAGTACTCTACACTTGTCCACATTGAAGGGCATCTGCCACTTTTCCGACCATTCTCCGATCTTGAAAAGATCAAGTTGGAGTTGTCCGATGGCCTCTGGACTTGCAGCGTTGATGCCAATCTTTGTGTCATCAGCAAACTTGGATACCCTACTGACGAGTCCTACGTCAAGGTCATTTATGTAAATAATAAAGAGCAGAGGACCAAGGACTGAGCCCTGGGGAACCCCGCTGGTTACGGAGCTCCACACAGAGGCCACGCCATTGACCACCACTCTTTGTCGTCTGTTATTTAGCCATGACCTGATCCATTGTAGAACTCGACCACCCACACCAATAGCTGCTATTTTCGCCATTAACCTCTTGTGAGGTACCTTGTCAAATGCCTTCTTGAAATCAAGGTAGACGATGTCAACAGCTTTGGATTTGTCATGCTCCTGAAGAACGTAGTAGAAGAACTCTAGTAAGTTTGTCAGGCATGACTTCCCGCGAAGAAAGCCATGCTGACTCTTTCCTATGAGCTGGTGTTCTTCCAGGTGATCCACAATCCTATCCTTGATGATGGATTCTAGCAGCTTTCCAGGAACCGATGTTAAACTAATCGGTCTGTAGTTACTACTGTTAGTGGTTTCACCTGTCTTGAAGATTGGGGTCACATCCGCGATCCTCATGTCGTCGGCGACCTCGCCCGACTCCAAAGAGACATTGAAGATCTGTTGCAGATGTGCCGCCAAAGTATAATGCCATGATAGGGAGAGATAGGAGTATAATGCCATGATAGGGAGAGATAGGAGTATAATGCCATGATAGGGAGAGATAGGAGTATAATGCCATGATAGAGAGAGAGGAGTATAATGCTATGACAGGGAGAGATAGGAGTATAATGCCATGATAGAGAGAGAGGAGTATAATGCTATGACAGGGAGAGAGAGGAGTATAATGCCATGATAGGGAGAGATAGGAGTATAATGCCATGATAGGGAGAGATAGGAGTATAATGCCATGATAGAGAGAGAGGAGTATAATGCTATGACAGGGAGAGATAGGAGTATAATGCCATGACAGAGAGAGAGGAGTATAATGCTATGACAGGGAGAGAGAGGAGTATAATGCCATGATAGGGAGAGAGAAGTATAATGCCATGATAGGGAGAGAGGAGTATAATGCCATTATAGGGAGAGAGGAGTATAATGCCATGATAGGGAGATAAGAGTATAATGCCATGATAGAGAGAGAGAGAGAGAGGAGTATAATGCCATGATAGGGAGAGAGAAGTATAATGCCATGATAGGGAGAGAGGAGTATAATGCCATGATAGGGAGAGAGGAGTATAATGCCATGATAGGGAGATAAGAGTATAATGCCATGATAGGGAGAGAGGAGTATAATGCCATGATAGGGAGATAAGAGTATAATGCCATGATAGGGAGATAGGAGTGGTATTGGTTTTCTTTGGTAATGGAAATTGTGATATGAAACATTTTACCGTTAATATCTTTTGTGTTCGACCACTATTTCAATTGACTAATTAAATATTAATACTCTTATGTTACCTACTGGGTTTTTTATTAAGTAAATAAATAAATGAATGAAATATATTATATCTTTATTTCAGCAGTGTACTTTCCAATGTTTTTGTGGTATTGGTATGCACCTCATCATGACTCTGATAACAATTAGGGAGGTGGTTCGTAATTGCTAGTCAATATTTGATTATTAGAATGATTTTGAACAAATGTTTCCTTATTATTGATGATACAATACACTATCGACTGAAATAGTATGTATTCTTTCTTTTCAAATTCATGTTCTATGAAATAATTCTCTTTTTAATTGTCACATAATGCATTGCTTGAATTGTTTCTAATTTGAAGCTAAACAGACTCCCAACTACGAGGTCTGATAACAAAATTTGTTAATTTACATCTTTTTAATGAATACATTGAGGTGTTGCTAATGAGTTAGAAACATAGAGGAAAAATTAACCAATAAATATATTAAAAACTATGGAAACAGTAATTTGAAAATATCATATGAAGGAAAAATAAAATGAAAAATAATTTCTTCAACATATTTTCTTGTAATTAGTTTATATTCATGTAATTTGATGGAATATTCACCGTGTGCGAGTGACGTTATTTCTACGGCACTGTAACATTTGCCTCATGACTATGTCAGTGTTAAAAACTATAGCTCTACTGCTTCAAAGCAATGCGTCATTGGTAGACCGACACACTTGAATGAAGTACAATTTCCTTGCCTAGGAAAGTAACAGGAAAGTAAGCACCCTAATGTAGTATTTAGTGTACGCCAATATGTGCTAGCTATTGCTATGGGTGCTCAGTGACTCCCTGGTGAGGTGTCACATACACAGTTGACTGGTCTTCTCGCTCTAGTTGGCAGTTGTCATCTTAACTGAAATGTAGAGGATTTAGAGGAAATAACGTACTGATAGGTAACAAACAAACAAACAAACATTGTCTTGTAGAAACAAGTGTGCTGATGAGTCGTGAAAAGATATTTTGTGAATTGGAAGTAAATTGATTTTCCATTTCAAATTTTATTAAAGTATGATAATTTGTATTCTTAAATTGATTGTTTATTGTCATTTCCAATTATCAGTTAATATAGGTGATAATATATATATATATATTGTATAAGTGTTAATTGCATCAGTCTTTATTTATCACACACTATATTTTCTAACTTATTATTTTAAAGTATAACAATGTATTTGTTTGAGAGTGATAGCCACAGGCAAGGTCCTTTGGAATTATCTCTCACTATGATTTATTTTCTAAGACTGCTTTAGATTGCTAAATAATTTTGTCTATAAAGAACTGCTATATAATAGTTTTCTTTCAACTAATGTTTCAATAACCACTTTATTTCAATATGATTTTACTTGTATTTATTGACTGAAATATTTTTCCCATGTTGCTTTCGTTTCTATCTTTTTAACTAACATTTCAAATAGTGTTTCACTTCAGACGTAAGCTTACCGATCTTATTCTACAGTAGCACTTTACTATTTTGCTACTCCTGTTCTTGAAGTGTTCTGTTTTGGGGTGCATAATTTAGCGAACTAACATTTCTTGAGTTTACTTTCTCGTTATACATATATACTCCATCACTTCAATATTGACAAATTGTATATCCTTTATTTTAAACTAGTTAATTCCTTTTATTTCCACTAAAGAAATCTTATTTACTTTCATTATTTAAATCCTATTTATTTTTACTAATTGGATCCTATTTATTTCAATTAAGAGCATTTACCTCTTTAATTACTTTCATTTTAACGAATAATTAGATCTCTTCTCCTGGTTCTAACTGCAACAGTTTCCAAATATTGTAGATCTTTAAAAAATCCTCTATATTATTCTCTGAAACTTCTTTTATTACTTAGTTATAATTTTACATTTTGAGCGTAATTAGATATATTTATTTAATAAATAGAGTCCCACCATATATACTAATAATTATCTCTTTCTCCCGCAGACAAGCTCCTCCCAGCTGGTGCTCTCCTCCCTGCCAGACCTGGTGCTCCTCTCCAAGTCCCCTGCAGTAGAGGAGCTGCAGAAGCTGCTCCTCCTGTTGCTAGGGTGTGCAGTCCAGGGTCACCACAAGGAGCAGGTGGTGACTGCCATCACCACCAAACTAGACCTCACCACTCAGACTGCCCTCATGCTACACATACAGGAGGTGAGTATGGAAACTATTTACTAAATACACAGTTAAAAAACTAAACAAGATGATGAATAAATAAATGCCTCCTAAGATATAACCTTCCATAATCTTCGAAGGTATGGATAGAATCTATTATACAGGCTAATGCTACAGTGCTCAGGCACTTTTTATTACTTGTAGTGTTCGGAAAGTGGGTCTTACTTGGGTCAGTCAGATATTTCTGGAGATAGGTTGGTTCATGCCTTATGTTAGCAAACACTTTTCGAGTACTGCTAGTGTCCGTTAATTGAGATGTTACCCTCCACTGCAAATTATTGTGTTATGGTAACTATTATTCATAGCGTATAAGATTTAATTTGACCGAGTATAGTTGTAATGCCATTTCCATGCTTTTAGTTTTATCATTTCAAACCTTTAGTCTAAATTTATGGATATTTGGCATGATGATTTTTATTATTTGTTGTTTTAGTGGTTAAATAGATGTATTAAATCAGAGTTATAAATAACTTTTCTTTTTAGCGTGTTTTATAAGTTTTCTCCATTCAATAATAATTAGGGTAATAATATGTACGAAGTTTTATATGTTCAGATTGGTAATTATTTAAAAATATTATAATTTAATATTGAACCTGCCATTACTCTGTTACCATTGACTATTAATTTAATTCAATGATATTCTCAATGGTAGTTATTTGGTCTTCCTCAGGTCCTTATCATTTTCTGCTATCCCTTAGTGTCATTTTCCCCCTCTTTTCACTACATTCTCACCCTTACCTGCTGTCCAATGACTGCTAATTAAATCATGGGAGTGACCTCTCACATTTCCCATGATGAGCAAATTAATGAAGGTTATGGTGGTAAATTAACACCAAAATGGATAGTATTAAAACTACAGATTTTTTCTCTATGCTAATAACTATTAAAGAGAAATTATTTATTATTTTAATAGTAGTTAGCTAGAAATTAAAAAAAATTAAATCCTTTTGTTTTTATAATCAAGTGAAAAGGAAATGTTTCTTCATTATATATAATTTATTATGATTAAAAATGCTTTTAATTATATGTAAAGTTTTCGTATAGACGTGACTTAAATACTAACTAATGTGATTGTAACATATATTTCCAATGGCATTAACTGTAAAATTAGAGTTCTGTTTTCCTTTGTTTGACACAGCAAATGGTATAATAATGTTAGGTGGAGAGCATGCCATCCGTCTTGATAGTGCCTTGCATCCCCTCATTCCATATCAATTACAGGCATTGCACACGGTTCACATACTTTCTATACACTCACTGTCGAAATTTATTTACCAACAAGATCTATCGCTCCGATCTTTCACGGCCCTGAATTTTGATCTCCGTGATTGTGTTTTTTAATTGCACTTCGCTTCCGTTCTTTGCAGATGAGATGCGCTGTTTCTTCGGAGTCTATACTTGATGTTAGACCTATTCTTTTTTTCGTAACTAATCTCTCATTTTGTTTATAACTTAATATTTTACAAAAAAATTGTATTTACAGTGTAAATATGGGTAATGAACCAAGTATCGTATGCTCATTTTTTTACTTACAAATTACCATACTTTAAATGTTAACTAAATGCGTCTTGATATCAATTTTATCAACACAGTTGATATGGTTTGCTAGTAGCAATCAAACGTATAGTAACGACAATTTAAATTTTCACCCCTGTAATTTGTAAGTAAAAATAAGCATCCGGTAATCGGTGCATTAGCCTTGTAGATAATTTTACCTGCTTATAGTACCAAGCCTCTGTATGTAGTTAATTGGAGTGAAAAATTTTCACTAGTCTGCTATAGTGATCTTATGCCTTAATTCTTAACTTACCTTTATTGTAATGTATCGTATTTATTTATTTAATTGTAATCTCTTATTCAATTATTCATCTCGATGTTCTAATGCTATTATCAATTTTGATTTGAATCCATGGCACATTCATTCATCAAACATTTGAATCAGTTAATGCTATACATTACGATCCACTACTGGCTTGTGCAATTTTTTCCGCGGTTTAAGTTTCTCCGGTGGGTTTAGCGAAAACATCCGCTCATGAGGTTGCAGGAGCTTTCCATTTCTCATCCCATTATCTCTATTAGACTAATGGAAAAGACTCGCTTGGCGGAAGAAAAGTCCAAATGGTGCAACCTTGGGGAGAGAGCCCTAAGTTATGGTTGGAGAAAGATGCTTAGGGGACTCTTGACACTCGCAGTACTCGGAAAGTTGGTGTTGACGTAGGACAATCAGAAATGTCAAAAAGTCAGATCGGTTCATGATCTATGCTGACTCCCACTTTCTGAGAACGGTGAGTGTCGGAGCATTTTTTCGTGGTGCCTTGTTATATTCGTACGTTTAGTACTTGAATTTTTGGAAGATGTTTATGGTAAATTGAATAGGTACGGGATTTTGAACGTCATTCGTTTTCAGAACTGTTCTAATTTAAACTATTGCCTATCTACTTTCCTTTTCATTATCATGTTTCAATCTGACTGTGATTTTTATGGGTGCTGTTAAATTAACAAATCTTACTACTTTATAATAATTCTCGTACATTATTCAGTAATTCTATGTACTTAGCAACAGTGTAAAGTACCTTATCACTAGGACTGTGACAATATGCTTTAAAAATTTATTTATTGTAGATCCTGAAAATGTTACACAGTTATAGAAATTAAACTGTGTTGAATAGTTCTACACCAGCGGTATAGAGTATTCGATACCATTTCATTTCGTCTTTGATATTCTTAGGAACAATGATTTTTAATGCATATTGTCACAGCCCTACTTCTAACAAATAACCAGACAGTGCTCCTCTCAAAGCAATTCACTCATCATTCACTAGACAGCAAAGTCATTCATTCATCTCATTCACGTACGCAGAGCTGAATGGGCGTGTCAGTCTAGTTATTTTCCGGTCATTCACTACCGGACACAGCAGATGGTATCGTTTAGTTCGGTACTTTCATGCTAACTAGGTGTTTGCCCCAGGAGCTCTATCCTGAAACTGTTTCAATAAACGGAGAAGGCTCCGAACTGCACTCACGGAGTAGCTTTACTGCATCCATGAGCTCTTCATTTTCAGGAAAAGCTTATGGATGCTTCTGTCCTTTGTATTTAATTTCCTTTTGACGTCAGTGATAAGGCCTTTGGTTCCGAAGCAGACGTTAAGTCTCTTATTGATTAATTTATTTAGCAACTAGGTTAGTACCAGTCACAGGTTCTAGGTAATCTTCACCAGGTAACTTACACCGCATAAAGGTGATTTTGCGCAGGGTAATTTACCGACCGTTGTTATGGTTGTTAGCTATGTTGTATGAGAAGAGACTGCTTGTTCTCCTCTCTACAACTGCCAATGACAAGTTGGAAATTTCTAATCAACGGATCGTCTATTGCTGTCGATTACGGTAAATAATAGTGTTTGGTCGTCAATTGTTATATATCAACTTTTAATTCTTCTTACAAATTGTGAGATTAAATCAGGAGATAAAATTTCATTAATATGATTTTGACACCTTGAGCATAAAGGTATTATATTGCTACATTCACATCAGAAATAATAAACTGATTTATTACTAATTAATGGCAATGCGGAAGCTCACTTACCGTACAATAATATTTTTATTACTATACAATAATCAGGTTCCAAAATTTATTTGTGTATGTTGTATACCTTTAAATTTCATGAATTTCATCTAAATTGGAAGGAAGAAAAATATTGTTACAATAAATGGACAGAATATTAATATTTCTAATGACTCTTGAACTGCATTTCCAAACTGAAATTCTTTTACTTTTGTTTTCTAAGTTCTTTCTGTTTAAAATCTATTTACAATATCATTTGATTGAAATGTGTTGACTATTGAGTATTACTTTTTGCTTTTCGTAATTTCCAGCAAAATTAGGTTTAGAAAACATTTACATTTACCCTGCATAAAGGCGATATTTTACCTAATTTTATCTGCAATTTACTAATTAGGTTAATAATAATTAGCCTATTAACGTGCTTTGTACTTAAATACTTATATAATTATTGTTTTTCTTTTGTTCCGTGCAGTTAGTCGCAATGAAGTGTTAGTTATTAACATGGTACTTTTATTTAATTCAGAGGAGTATTCATTTCTCAGTTACTTTGCATTGCTTTTCAGTTGAAAGAACTCACTATATACCACATCGAATGATATAAATGACAGTTAGTGGGTCTGGTTGTTTGGCTGCTTCTAAGCGATAAATTTAATTGATATGGGAATACAAAATTATATAACTTATCAGCCAAAAAAAAAATTGAATAAAATAAACGAAAATGTAATAACTTAATCACAATAATAAAATATAACTTATACTTTTTTGTAGCTTCGAATATTCACTTGATTTATGAATTTATATAATCAATATTATTCTGCCATTTAATGGTGGTAATTTGTGATTCCCTTTTTGATCTGAGAATTCAGTAGACAATATTATCGTTTATTAAGTGAGGATATTATTTCTAATATTCCACATTAGGGTCTGCAGTCGATAGATGTAAACAAATTAGCATCCTTTTAACCTTCGATTGTTGTAATTTGTTTATTTTCAGCTCTATTATTTTTCATTAGGTAGACATTATTTATTTAAAGTATTAGCTATATACCATAAACCCCGGTATTTCGTTAGTATTTGTGACAGTCTTCTATAGGTATACAATGCTAAGCTCATGAGTGTGAAAAAGCTACTCTCTTTCTATGTCTTAGTAGTTAACTACTCTGAATAAATTAGCTAGTTTATTTCTATATATCTGTAACTTGAACATTATTGCACAAGCCCATCAACAATCCAATCGACTATGGTTACAATTTTCGTAATTCTTGATAAACAATTTTTTGAACTATTTAAAATTTTAATCAATATTGTAATGTGTTGCTCTGGCATATATTATCATACAAAACATTTCGATACCACTCTTATATTTACATTCTTATTAGGTCTTTGTGAGCTTTCTTTTGTTCCTTTTAATACAAACAACACAATTGGAATGGTAAATGGGGCTATTTATATGTATATAAAAATGTAATAGGTGGGATATATTGGTGACTTCTACGCGTCATGTATAGTCATCTTTTTGCTATGTAATTATCTATGAATTATTAAACTTCAAAAGTAAACAGTAATGGACATACTGATGCTATGGATATAATCACGTCTAATCGCTTTCTTATGAAGATCGATACCCTTTAGAAAGCCAAAAATGTCAAAAAAAATATGCGCATAAAACTCACCTACATGTGTGTGATAGGTGGAGGGGTGGGTAGAAATGCATACACCATTCCACACTCCAGAGGGGTGTGGAAGTAGTTTTGGAGAAAATAAACCACCCCTGCAATCTAGGCTCCAATAAGAAATCAGTGCCGCATTGACTTCACACGAAGAGGATGTGTCACTGGCCTAAGTAACACATCCTTCTAGAATCTAGAGCGAGGTGACCTGATAGTAGAGATGTTTCGTCTCTTCTGAAAACTTACGTTTTTGCTTTATTGACGCTCTATATATCTGTCAGATGTTTAGTCATTTGAGTTAGAAAACAAATTATAGCTAATAGAATTAGTTAAAATATAATTCATATAGATTTTCCATTTTCCAACTGAAAACATTCGATTTCATAAATCTCAATGTTAGGTATATCGTGAAGCAACTCTTCCAAATGAATACTATTTCGTATCTCGAAGTGAAAATGTGAAGCTGATATAACGCGTTGATGTTACGCCTAAAATATTCGTTCTTGATTAAAAATCTCGTTTTCTATTGGCTGTACCTAGATTTTAGCAGGTGCAAAAACAATTCCTTTTGTCCTGCTCTACATTTATGCCAAATTTCAGAACTCTTGGATTATTGATTTAAGAAAAGTGTATAGGGTGTTTATCTCCTTAGCGTCTAATGGCATCTCTGATGTTGTCTAATAGCATCTCTCTTAGCGTCTAATGGGCCCCCAGGGGCTCTATCCTGAAACTGTCTGTGGTGAATGGAAGAGAAGGGGAGGGCGTCCCTTAGGCCCTGAACTGTTGTAATTTGGATTATGAGTTGTCTTTTTTCATTTTCACCATGTTTATCATTTTTTTAACGCTACTTGCAGTTTTAGAGGATAGCGCTAGGGTTATGCTCTTCAACTACGAGGTCTTAGATTTTTGTGTTAGGTAGGCTCGTAGGCTTCATTTACTGTCACCTCTTCATTTTCCTCTTCCATCCGTGAGTTCAGCCACCGGTGCTTGTGTCCCGTTTCGTCACATTCCTTGGTAAGTGACTGCATTCACGGAGTAGCTTTTCTGCATCCATGAGCATTGTCACCGACGGTGGTAAGTGACTTTGTTCATGGAGCCACTTTCCTCTCTGACCACTTCTTCTAGTCCCTTGTATTTAATTTCCTTTTGACGTCAGCGATATGGCCTTTGGTTCCGAAGCAGACGTTAAACCCTACTAAATTAATTAATTAGCGTCTAATGGCATATCTCTTAGCGTCTAATGGCATCTCTCTTAGCGTCAAATGGCATCTCTCTTAGCGTCTAATGGCATTCTTCTCGTTTAATCGTCATATTATCGTCTTTATTCGGTAGTAACAGTCTGTGTGCTCACAGGAAGTCACTCATTTACAGCCGTGAGTCACTCGTTAAAACCTAAAAAGATGATTACTCCTCGTGAATAAAGTCACCGGAATGTTGCTATGTAGATTACTATCATGCAATTACGGAGCAGTCAATTTATGTTATTGCATTTTATGTTAATATCTTTTTATTGTAAATCCTCTCAGTTGCCTTTCATATACCACGTATGTCGTACAATAGTGGTCGCTGTGGGCAGTGGTCGTTATATAATCCCTCCCATTAAGTCGCATCTAGTAATGGCATCTAGTTAAGTTTTTTCCTTGCCTTTAAGACATGGGTGTCTATTATCAAGCAATAACTCTGGGCAGTCAACCGTCATGCTAAATTAGGATTGATGACTTGAAATCGTTTAGACTTTGATTACACAAATAGTTATGGACAGGAATTGATGAATTATTTAGCTCTTTTTACAGTGACAAACTAAGCTAACTATGTAGTGATGTGTTTTCAACTGCATATTATGGTGCATGTTGTAAATTACTATACTCAATATAATTGCATTGTATTGAATGATTTCATGGATTACTATAGTCATGTTTAGGGCTATCGAGTTGCTGCTTTTTGTATTTTATACTATTATTAATGTTTATTCATATCTGTTCGATTGTATTATTGAGATTATAATACGGCTTTTCAAATTAGTATTTTAATTTTTATCTTTGGTGGAAAAAACGTGTCTTTCCAACTTTTCTCTTTTGTTATGTATGTATTTTCTTTTGCTCCACTAACTTTAGATGTTTTCCACCACAGATCTCTCACAACCCCCAGTCCGTGTGGGTGCCCGAGTGGAGCTCACTGGAGGGAGTGCCGGTGGAGTGGAGGGATGAGGCCTATGGACTACTGGTGAAGCACTGCCACCGCCTGGCGGGGGAGAGGGACAACTATTGCCTGGTGAGGGGATTGATTAGGAGATGTAGCTAACTCTATGTGTTTAACATCAGTGAGTAGGCTATGGTTTTTCTATATGTTTTGAAATATATTGGAGATTTAAGGGGAATCTAAATACATTTACCAAATAATCTCTTACAATTTGTAAATCAATAAATATTTACATTGTAGATATATAGCTTTGAATTTTGTTTACATTCACACTGACTACATATGGGTAGCGTGCATTCCTTGTTAAGACATGGAATGACTTGTTATGTGGTTTATTTTCTTGTTATTACTTCTCACCGCAATTCTGTCAATTCTTTCTATCTCTTTTTCTCATGTTAGTTCTACTCAATGAGCGTGTATCCTGTTAAAGCAATTAACTGAGAATCTATTGCCCTCTCTGTAACCAGGAGCTCTTACACTATGAATTGTTATTATAAAATAAAATGCACTATTATATAATAGTGCATCCCTATAATATGAATAGTGCATCCCTGTATGTTATTTTTTGCCAATGTAACCTTGGTTAATCTCTTAATTTCGTCAAAGTTGATAATCTTATCACTTTTTGACGGTGTGTGGAATTGATAGTAAAGTTGAAGCTATGAAGAAGAATATACAACATATATATCTAATTACCTCTGAATATATTCCTAAACAATTAGATATAATCTCATGAATTAATGCCTACATTTATAAATTATTTTTTATCATTAAATTATTTAATTACAACTAAATCAGGTCAGCCGATGGTTCTCTCAAACTAATGTGTTAAATTTCCCCCCCCCCAAGGAATGGCTGAAAACTGGTTTAACTGAGAGTGATTCCCCCCATCCCCAGCCCTCACCCCCGGGGGACACACCCCCCAGTCCCACCGATGGAGGAGACACCGCCACTCACCTCAGTCTTCAACTGGCGGAGTTGAAGGCGAAGATGCGGCGCCTGCGTCAAGACCAGTGAGTTGAGACCTAACACTAATTTATATAAACACTTTTAAATTTACAAAAAACGTAATCTTTTTTCCCCTAGTTATGACTATAATATAATGTCCAGAAGGAATTTTATAATTGGTAGATCGTCCATTGCCGTATTCTATCGTAAAATATAATATCAGATGTTATCGTCGGGTATTTGGTCAATTTATAATAAATAACGATTGAGTTTTTCTAGTCTTATTTATCGTCGTAGATAGAAGATATTTATAATCACCGTCTTTTTTTCCTCAGTTTAGTATTTTCTAACACTCACCTCTAACCCCCTAGTTTGTTGTCTTTAGAGCTGAGAATAGCGCTACTCCTTGTGGTGGTATTTAGTTTCCTATATATTGTTCAGGAGCGCATTGAACCTTAATACGTTGTGTGCCCTGTCATTAAGGTCAAGGCTAAGGATCTATTCACACCATCACACTAATGAAAACATTCTTCATGTCATTCTAATCTTCTCCTATCGCCTTAGATGCGTTATGAGGAGTTATTTACATTTCTCCCTTTAAGTAGTATAGCTGCTAGAGACTTCTAAATCAATCACGATTGCCCTCTCTTTTCCTGTGTTAGTTTCACCTGTGTATTGCAGTATGACTCAGAGTCACTCTTGTAATTAATGAATGCACCATTATTGTCATTAGAATTTATTGTAAATGAATAAAACAAAAGTAAAAAGTAAAATGCAAACAATGACAATATTTATAAGGTATCTCATAATATTAAAATCTGTTGAATATTAATATATATGGACTTTATTATAAGGTAGGTTTAGTATGATTTAAAGTATTTTTTCACATTTTCCTCCCTATTGTTTTTATTTTCCACCATTTCTTGGATTTTAAATAGATATTACAAGATAATAGTTCATCAAGTACTAGCAAGGTAATTATTCCTTTTCTCCACAACAGTCATTAGCTTTTGGCCGTGAAGTGTTAGACAGGTATTGCTATCTAGTGTGATTTCCTTGTGAACTGTAGCTGATGCTTTAGATCCGTTCCCACTGTACCGTTACGGTAGCTGTCTGATGGTATTATTGCACTCTACTTCCTCACTCGTAGATGTATATTCTACACAATTACGGATAGCAATAGTTAGTTCTCATTGTTTATTGTATGTTTGTTTCATTTTTGTGGAATTAGTTTTAAATGAAGTGAAAATAGTGTTAGCAATCATTATATAATAGGAGAAATAGTTCAAAATGTTTAGGAATTTGATTTAAATAACCATATTTATATTTATACGTACTTTATATTTATTCATATAAATGCTATATATTTAGATAAAGGCATTTATCTTTAGTAAATTAGCTACTCTAGTTTTAATATTTTCAAGCTATTCAATCCATCAGATCGACGTCTGATTAACATCGTCACGATATCGCTATTTTAGAACTAATATTTTCCTTCTATTTGCCATTTATGGTAACTATGTTCCAATTTGTTCCTTAATTTGCTATGTCGATCGTTACGTCTAACGATTTGCGCTAAAATGCGTCTATTTTTCTTCCGCGTAATTATAAGTTACGTGGGTATTGACTGCGTATCACGCAGTGGGCCATATGTGGTACATGCCTTTGAAAAGAGGTGTAAGTGATCAAATATGCAAAAAAAATATGAAAGATACATAGGTTAGTGACAATTACCATATCTGAATTAAATATCGGTAAGAAAATTTTAATGGATTATTATTAAGTAATGCATCTAAATATGACCGTTAAAATAAGAAGCTAATCACATATGTTTTCACTTTCTCGTTCTCTTTACAATGAATGTATTCTTTTGTTATATTTTGATGCGTTTTTTATTATATCATATTGAAGTTTCCATGATTATAATGAAAAATAATTGACATAATTATTAAATAACTGTTCGAAAATTAACATTAAGTTTAATTTTCTGATCACAATTAATGCATACCAGAAATGTTTAACTGGTAAATTCTTCCCTTTTACCCCAGATTTAGCTCTTACACTAACTTTTGGGTGCAATTAATCTGTAATTATTGCATAATTACATCAAATTGATAATAACTATTCAAGGATTACTGCGATTTGATGCATTTTCTTCGTATATTTCCGTATGAATTATAACTAATTAGCTACTCTTGAATGCTAATCAGTTGCAAGATATTCTACAATATTAGTAATTAATTGTGTCTCTATTTGAGGAATAGAACAAATGGTAATGCTTTACAATAATATAGTTTCTATTGAAAGAAAACAGTTGTATTAAATATAAAATTTCCTAACTTGTAAAATAAAAAAACACTTGAAGAAAAACTAATGAAAATGATATTCATTGTTAAATAGTATCAAATTACATGAACATATAATCATATTTTCAAATTTTGTATATTTTTCTCCACAATATAGTTATATGTAAATTTTTCCAAAAAAAACTTAGAAATCATTTTCAAAATATGAAAATTTATTACCACCAAATTAATCGAATTATAGTCCGTACATTTCCTTGTTAAAGTTTGTCTTTATTTACCATATTATGATTTTTTGTTGCTTGGTGTATGTAATTATTATATGTTAAATTTCTATACCAAATTATAGATAACACGATTTAATCTTTTTCAAATGAATTCACTTCATTTTCCCCTTTAATATCTGTTAATATTTTCCATTTCGTGATCTGATTTAATTTCCTGGTTGTCGTGTGTGTGTAAATTCGTACCATTCACTTTATCGAATCAATTAGTTTTCTAATTTGCCATTATTATGTTTATATAATTATTGTTAGAAGCCATTGTACTTTCTTTATGAAATTACAATTTTTTGTTCATATATTTATTTTTACAATTTCAGTGAGGGGCTGCAACCGATTAATTTTGGACTCCCCCTTTAATCTCCTATGGCCCCACCATAACTTTTTATCAGGGTACACACCTAGAAATATGGATAAAAGTGTTTTCTATTCATTATGTAATTAATTTGTTATTTTGTTTTAATATTCCGAAACTACTTTGGGTATAGCGGTTTTGGTACCCTGAACTGTTGTAATTTGGTTTTCCATTGTTTAAATTTACATGAAATATTGATGGGATTTGTAAAACTGGGTTTATTGAAAATCTTAAAAATGACGAGATTATTCTAATTTCTAATTTATTTCAATCATTTTGTTGAAAAAACTGATGTATCGCTAACTCTTTTCTAATCTATTTACTCTGTTTAATGTTTAACTTTTCGAAGAGTGGAGTATTCAACTTCAACTTTCCTTCATTTGAATTCGAAGTTTTGAAAATGTCTGGTTGTCAACCGGATATAATCGCAAATCAATGATAACCAGTGAAATGATGACCGTAAGAAAGATAACCATAGCGATGGCAACCAGAAATAACCGTTGGAAAAGTATAATCAAAGCAATGATGACCAGAAATGACAGGTAACTAGTAATGATGACCTATTATCTAACCAGTGACCGATAAGTGTTTTGACTCGATATGTACACATCGTCAGGAAAACTGTTTGCACTGTCTTGTACTCACTTTATGGGATGGTGTTTGAACATATTTTAAATAATTTTCTTTCTTCTTTCAATTGAACTAACTAAATTTATTATGGAGGTAGATGTATATAAATTTAATCAAAATAGAACACTCTATTACAATAGACTTATGTTTACTTTGGTGTTTTATTCTGTTTTTGCCGTATGTATATTTAGCATACGGCACTCTCTTCACATCTTTAGTGTCTAACTGTCGAGGAGTAAAAACAAGAGCGTTATTCTTTTATTCTTATGAGAGCAATGAACTATTTAAGAATTAATGTGCATAGTGAATTATGATTCATTAGTCTATCTAATCCTAAAAGCGTTTGTCTGAGATTTGTTTTTCAATTACTAAAAATATTATTGTATTTATATATTGACATCAAGATTTAGATGTTTGCAACATTAATATATTTAGTGCTACATTATATCTAGTTAGTTCGTGAGGATCGTATCTCGTGTATGACATCCTAGTCAATCTTCTCAGTATTCTTAGCAGGTAGTTTCATGTTCAAACTTATGGCCGTAAACTTATTGTATACCGATGTGCCTCAATACATTTACGAACTGCGTGATACTGTCCGCTGTTCCTCGATAATGCCGTGAACCCGGATACAAGTATCGATAACCGCTAGATGCAATTCTTTACCTAAAACCTCTGCTTTTTATCAGTGCTATCTAAATTACAATCTTCAACTGTAGGTAATGTTCTTAGTTTGTGTTCCGTTAGACGATGCGGTTGAGTAAACAGATCGTCTGCTCATCTGTCGATTTACCTTCAAAAAATTGCACCAAAACAAGTCATTATTTCTACATAACTCTTTGTAAATGTCAAGATGAGAGATTATTTAGTGGAATCTTCATCAAACTCTTAGCCTTCTGAACTCATTTAAAAGCAATTAATCACAATTTTGTGAGTGTGGCAAGCTATTCTCACCGAAATACTGTGTCGCAATGAAATCACTCTTCTAATCAGCCCCAAATCCCTCCTTCCTTCTTAATCTCTACAATTTGTCTTGGCAATTTCGAACTACTTATACTAACCTGCTGAATTTCCTCTGTCTGCTCCACTGCTATCAAAAGTGACTAAACTTTAGTCATGGAAACACATTAAATAATAATAACGTCTGGCAAAGGATATGGCGATGATTCACTTACCCTACACCCTTGTAATTATCTTTAACTATTCGAATCGTTACAATCTTCTGATTCAGAATCTATTACATTGCGTGTTCCAATTACCGTGCTCACTTGATAAAGTTGGTCTCATTTAAATACCACAAATGTTCTAAACTGTAGTATTTACTATTCTAATTGGTGAAATTCTTTCTGTTGTTTAACTTGCGCTGTTTAGATTGTTCTGTGTCAATTAAAATTGCTCTAGATTTCAATCGAATTTACCTTATAGGTATAAAAATTGGCTTGAAAATGGTTTACTCTGCAGTTATCTATTTGAAATTACTGTTCTTATCGAAATCTATTCTTATTACAATATAATAATTAAGCATTTTCACTATTACCTTTGTATTTAATTTTTATGTACTAATTAATATCAATCGTAATATCCATTTTCATTTTATTGTGCAAGTTGCAGTTGTCAGACAGCACCGTCATCATAACAGTTTCGGCAATAGCCATAACGTTTACTGTTTTCGAGTGATGCAACAGATTCGCAATTTGTTTTATCTTCCTTTAACAGATTGAAGGGACTGATTTATTGTGCAATTACGGAACAGTTTTTTTATTCATAAATCATGCAGGTTGTTCCCAGGTTGTACATCTACGGTCGCGGTTTTGGAGAATGCGAACAAATCAATAAAAAAATCATTGATTTATAACCGTACTCTGTTTGTTTTTATAATCTTTCTATCTGAGGTTATTAGATAAGATATTTGTGTATTAGATAAGATATTTTGAGTTATGACCTGAGTGAAGTACTATTAGTACTCTGATAACAAATTAATGGAAAACATCAGTTAGCAGACTAATTCTTTTCTTACGATATTCATAACTAATGATAATTTACTCAATTCTCAGAGTATTTGATTGTAAAGAGTTAGGGTGAATTAACGTTAGTATATATTAGTGTTAGATTAATATCACTAATGTCAAGATTTAGGATCAGGTTAGTTTTAGATAGAAATAAAGTTAGTGTTATATTTTATGTTTTATTTAGATGCGTTGTGTGTGGAAAGGAAATGCCTTACTGTTTTTAGCTTTGCTGCACCGAGGCGTATAACTTAATTATCAGTTGTTTGTAGCGACAGAGCGTTTCCTTCTCTTTGTAGAACTCCTTTGAGTTTCTTTGGCACATCCTTCTCACTGCTGTAAGATTCACTGTCTCAGCACTACACAAGGTTGACAATTCCATTAACATCACCTCTACTACCACCCTTATCAACAGTCAGAGAAAAGAACATTCGCAAGGGTTAATCATATATTTGTTTCCATTGAGATGAACTTCTAACTTTTCTTTTGGTTTACAATAATTAAACTTGATGTGTAAGTCTTAGAAGAAAAAGTCGACTATAGTGTATTATTAGGTGCAAACCTTAATATTTTTTTTTATACCTACTGTTATGAGCCGCGTTCGCTTGCAAATTAACTCTATGATTTAGATTTTAGAACAATAGGGTAAAAATAAAGTTCTTACAAATGATCAGCTATAAATCTTACAAAAATTTAGTGATTCTATTTGTAAAATTACATATAGATAGCTTTGAAATGTTCTATCAGATTGTTTCTTTGGTCCTGTTACGTTATTTTTAATATACAATTAAATGTGAGGTTTCTTTTTGAAACTAGTGTGGTCCCTAGCAATCGCCTAGTCATTCTCTTTCACTAGGCAATTCACTCAAATGAGAGTGACTGTCTGAACTAATAACCCAGCTACAGTATTGAGATGAACTGTTACAGTGATTGTAAAAGACACTACAGTGAATTAATTACATAACTACATTGTATATAAGTTACCCCTTGTGCTGAATAGTAAATCGTATTTCTTTTATTGCCAAGCTTATTACTTGTAGTAATAAGCAGTATAGTAATAAGCTTAGTGCTATTTACCCTACTGACTGTTCTATTTAGGTCTATGTTCCCATTACAGGATATGGGTATTACACTAGGAGGTAATGAACCAATTACTGAAAGAGGATTATTTTTCTTACAAAATACCGGATGTAAAATTGTAATGTAGATCAATGAACCATATTAGAAACTAATATAATGCTAAAAGGAAAAAAAAAGACAATTAAAACTTAAACCCTCTACCTGCGATAACACCTTACTAGTTAGTGTATTTGCTTCATAATTATATACCTACCTTGGAGGTCTTTTATACATTATAACTTATAATTACCTACCTACCTTGTGGTTAAAATTCACATTTTAATTACCTAATTTTTTTTACATTTCAATTATTTACTTACCTACCTACCTTGGGGTTCAAATTTACATTACAATTACCTACCTACCTGAGCTTCTTTCTTTCACATTATAATTATTTACCTACCTTGGGTTCTTTTTCACTTTAATTAATTACCCACCTTGGGTTCATATTTACATTTATAATTACCTACCTACCTAATTTGTTGGTGGTTCTCATTGTCATTATTACCTATCTTTGTTTCATATTTACAGTTTAATTACCTACCTTAGGTTCTCCTTTACATTATAATTACTTGCCTGGGTTCACAGAGTAACCGTACAAGGGTCAAAAATCTCCCCCTGACTCCTGTTCTAGTCAATGTCACATCCCTTGTTGTTGCTGTCATTGTTGTTATTGCCTCTGCATTGCCGGTTGACTGCACTCTCTATTAACTCCCCCTGGGGGTGAATCCCCCCCCCCTCCCCCCACCGCCTCTAATCACACACGTTCAAACTTCTCTGAATTATTATCAAATTACATGCCGCGGTTATGCATATTTTCTTTGTTGGTAAATTTTGCGAGATATTCTGGCTGTTTTTCTTGTATGGCCGGGAAATACAATGTTGGTGTGGTACTATTGTGTACTGTGTACTGTAGATACACTACTGTGTACTGTAGATACAGTATTGAGTACAGCGTACTGTAGAACGTAGGTATTGTACTGTTTCGTAACAAATAGTGTATTTATAATTATGTGTTTATTTCAAGATGATTAATTATAATTTTAATCGAATAATTTGACGCATTGTTTATGTAGAGAATGTAAATATTTTTTATTTTGAAATGTGATACGTTTAAGATCTAGGTATCTCATGAATAATCAATACCTAACCTGTACCTAGTTAATGTAACTTACCTGCTTTAGATTAGAAAGATAAGCAATAAGTTTTAAAGAAGAGACTCCAATGCTATTAACTAGTTATCCTGATGCCTTATTGATTGCTTTAACTACTATAAATTGAGGTTACTAATTTACTGTGAGATAGTATGCATATTGGCCCTAACTCTATTAGATTGCAGTCGTGATGTTCCTTTGCATTAATTACAGTAGATACTTTGCATGGTAAGGGTAGAAATGCATGCAAAGTGAGGTAGGAACTCTTACTGCATTCTGATGCAGGGAAATATGATCATTTTTCACTTCTACAGTTGTACGTTCAATTTATTTGGTGATCGAATTGTAGGTTTAGACCCAGATAAAAAGTTATGGTGGGTAATCAATTTTATCATTAGGTATAGATGATGAGTTGTTTATTTTTTATTCATGAATAGAACTTTTGAAGTTTATGTCATGTATCCTAATTTATTTGTCAATTTTTGTTATCTTTAAAAACCCTAACATCGTGGTTAATTTCTTACTGATTCTCAGCTAATGTTTATATAGGTTCATACTGCAAACATTTATTCACATTGAGCTGCAGTCAATTATACCTGATTACATGTGTCCATTTTCTTATTTTTCTGCTTAGTTTCACTAATCACGTGTGTTTTTTCAGTGATGAGAAGTGTGAGAATGTGGCGGAATTCAAAGAGGAAATAGAACACAACAAAGTAACCATCAGCAAATTGAGACAAGAGGTCAGTGTGCACTTTTTAGGTTTTCAGTGTTAGGCAGTAAGACTTGTAGCGAATTTTATTATTACGTTAGGATCAAATGATAATTAACAGATGTGATTTGAATATCATATGGAAATTTCAATAGGTTATTGCAAACGCATCAAATTATTAAAAGTCTGATTAATTTTATATTTACATTCAGATAGGGACTGTCGTCTAACTAAAGTTATAATGTGATTAGTTGTTCCTCTTTCTAAATGCTTCCTCCCCATTTCTATCAGAATGTGGAACTGACGCAGGACGCGCGGTCAGCACGCGCCTGGCGAGATGAGGCGGACATTCTGCGCGAGAAAGCAGTCAAGGTAGACACTCTGGAGTTAGAGGTGACGAAGTACAAGGATAAGATACTCGAGATGAGTTACTTCAAGACCAGGATGGAGGAGCTCAGGGAAGATAACAAGTAAGTCTCACCATTACAGGCAATGATAGACACTTTATTAGTGTGTATTGTAAAAACATTCAATGCTATATTGATAATTCTTTTATCAATAATTCCAACCGGTAATATGTAAAATTGAATAAACTTTCAATTCAAATTTAATAAAATAATATAGCTAGTTACTGTCCTTCCTTTTTCCCCTTCTCACTCTCTCATCTCTCCCCTTCTCACTCTCTCATCTCTTATCTTCTCTCAGAATGCTGAGTGAGACGAAGGACATGCTTGAAGAGCAGTTGGACAGCTCACGCAAGAGGTCTGAGCTCACACTGGAGCTAGAGAGTAAGCTCATTGCTCTCAAGAAGGAACTCAATGATCTACATTTGGTGAGTGCAATATTTAGGACTTATTCTTTGGTAGCGAAATGCAATGAGAGTTGCTAGCTAATATGTAACCTAGTACAGGTTAGAATGGGGCTACGATTATATTTAAATGCAAGTACATATTATTAGTGTTCTATTTTGGTATTTCTTCCTTTGAGATTTTACGTTAATTTTCTATTTCTTGTTTTTAATGGAAAAATATTGTCTTTAAAAAAATGTTCCTTATTATGTACATCGAAACTGGTAATAAATTAATAATTATTGCCATCTACCAATATATTGCCACTGATAATAAACCATTAATGCTTTTTTATCAGGAGCGTTCGTACGACAAGGAGCGCATAGATCAGTTGCTAGAGGACAATGCGCACCTGCAGATGAGTGCAAAGAACTCTCTGAATGAGAGCAGTACTCTCGTGGCGCAGATAGACAGACTCAGACACTCTAACTCTAATGGAACCAATAACAGCTTCAGTGATGATATCAACAGTGAGTAACGTCTTGCAAATTAGACTTAATTGTCTTGAATCTATTGATGAGCAGTCAGATTTAAGTTTAAAATTAGTGAATGGCACTCGCTGCAATTTGTAAATCTTAGACATTTTAATGCTCATTCTTTCTACATTATTTTCTCTCTCTGATGACTTGAAAGTATTGTGTGCCACATAAGGTACCTATAGGTTGTGCTGAACGTGCTAACCGTTATTTATTTTTACATTTATTTGAATAATATTAGCACCAGAGAATCACTAAATTAATTTTCCCTTGGCAGGCGATGCCCAAACTCGTTTGCTGAAACTGAAGCTGGAGAACCAGCGCCTGGAAGCTGAACTTGAGAAAATAAAGTTAGAGTCTGCCAACCAATCTTCTGAGAAAATACTGGAACTCGAGAAAGAGAACAAGCGACTGTCGCTCAAGGTATGGAGTCCTGTAAACACTATTTCTGTTGTAAAGGCAGTTAGGCATGGTAACTTATTTCTCAAAATTCTTAAAAAGCAAGTGAATTTTTTTCTAATAGTGATACCCATCCTTGTGTTTTGTTTTTCTGTCAATTGAATCACTCCACGACTCCTAAAGGTTGCTTTTATTGCAGGTTCAGCAACTGCAGGAGAGTGAGCGCAGAGATCGAGAGCAGCTGATGAGTGTACAGCAGAGCAATGACTCACAGAAGCAGGAGGTGATTACCCTCAAAGACACAATCGTAACAGTCAGGGACAATGCAGAGCGACAGTGCAAAGAAATGCAGGTACTAAAATGTCTACTGTTAAATGGTTCATTATTTATGTTTCACTTCCAGAGTTTCGCATCATTCTTTGGGGTCATAATTTATCCACTGTTTTATTTTCGAAATTCTAGTTCATTCCACTTATCAAAGTACTTTTTCACCAAATATCACTATTACTTTTAGGACATCAGAATAGCTACTTAGATGTGATCTCTACCGGTCTTATTTTTTATTTCTTATTTCATACCCGTATCATTTGTCTAATTTATCATTTATGTTATTCAGGAAGAAAACAGTCACCTCCAAGACTTACTGGAGAGTTTGCGTATTCGTCAGAGTAAAAGCAACGACGCTAGACTGGTAGATGTTGAGACTCAGAACAGAAAACTAATGGATACCAATATTCAACTGCAGAGCCAAGTGTCCAGACTAGATTATGAAAAGCAGCAGCTACAGAGGTAATAAAGGCTGCTTTGGTTATGGTACTGGGTGATAGTTATTGATGAAAGATGAAAATTATTACAATATATTTTTTTCTCAAGCCCTTATATAAGATAAACTTTTCGTGCAAGGATATAGACCATCAAATGAAAGAAATAATATATATGCATAAAGAAACACTGGTAAATTCTCTAGGTAGTAATCTGATTTGTTTTCTTCAAACTTCAGTAAATGAAGTCTAGTTAAAACTTCTCTCAATGTATTTCTCTGTTGCGCAGATTAACGGATCGTCTCCGCGAGAGTGCCGACAGATTACATGAAGTGGAGAGTCAGAAGATGCAGATAGAGAATGAGAACAAGGCGATAAAGCAGAATATAGCCATTCTCAAAGAGAGTAGCGAGAGACACGAGAAACTGGAGCGAGATCACGCGAGTCTGGAGGTGGAGTACACCAGAGTCTCCAGGAAACTCCAGAACACCATTCAGATTCTCTCAGATGTGAGTAACTATGGTGTTCGTGGGGAACATTTAAACTATTTGATGTCACTGGTAGTAACTTTATATCATTTTAATTAAGTAAAATTACGAATTATCGGTCGGGTTCACATCTTCAGTCATATAAGAAAAAAAAACAATATACGGTAGTGATGATTATTTTATTTTTACTTAAATTGGTATCCATGATACCCGTAGGTATCATGGATACCAATAAAAACTGAATATGTGAAAGCTTGAACCGACCGATAATTCATACGTTACCCTAGATGATAATAAATCTACAAATGCTGATTTAAAAGATGTTCAAATTCTCATAAATGATCTTTCGGTTCATTTTCAGTTGGAATCTGTTCAGAATGACAAGGCACAACTCCAGGCCGAGGTAGAGAGACTCACTCGCAAACTAGAGTCTCTGAAACTCTCCTCTGTTAAACTAGCAGACTTGGAAGGTGAGAAAGACTCCCTGTCCCTCCAAACCAACAAACTGCAGCAACAGATTAACACGCTGCAGAAGGAGAATGGTAAGGTGCAGCAGCTGGAGGTGGATCTGGCGGCTGCTGGCAACGAGTCACAGAGACTCAAGCGGTCACTAGATGTGCTGCAGAGGAAGGTGGAGGGGGTGGAGAAAGAGAAAACAGACCTGGAGAATGAAAACTCAAAGGTGAGGGAGTACTATAGTGCTAGTAGGAATTGCCTCGAGTTGTATAGTTTGAATTTACCATATTACTATATATACGTCAAGATTAAATGAATCAATACTAATAATAAAAAGTAACTAAGAAATATTTAGTTAGCTGTTTGATAAAGCTTAGAAAATGATTAAATTAAGACTGTGCATTCAATAGAACATTCGACTGTAGCTACTTTGTTCTGTATCGTTTGACTGAAGTTCTAACTTTGTATCACCAGTTGAACAGGTCTGTGGAAACACTGAGACTGTCTGATAAGAAACTGAACGATATGGAGAAAGACCTTCTGGAGCTGGAGAGCAAGAATGACTTGGTGGAACGAGAGAACAGGTCTTTGCAGAAGGAGATCAGTCGCCTGAAGGACACATTGGAAGTGAAGGACAACTCTGCCGACGAGTGGTGCACTAAAGCAGCAAGTTTGCAGCGAATGAACCAGAAGCTGACGCAGCAGGTAGAGGCTCTGTCAGCATCTGACAATCAAGTGCGTGAGCTGTGTGCTGACAAGAGGCAGTTGGAGCAGCAGGTACAGACAGAGAGGAAGACCCTGTCAGCTCTCAGGGAAGATCTGGTGAGTGAGAAGGTGAAGACGCAGCAACTCACCAACCAGCTGGAGAGTCTCACTGTCGATCTACAGAAACTAGGACTCAACCCACAGGAACTCAGTCACCCGGATCAAAAAGGTGAGAAATATAATTTTGAATTTAATATTCAATTGTCAATAATTTTTCTACAAATTGTATGTCACAAGCATCCGAATTTGTTGCTAATCTAAATAATAATTTTCTCTTTGTTTCTTTTGTATCAGACTTCGGTTTAGACTCGCGGTTCAATCAAATAGAGATGATGATAGAAGAGACACTGAAGAGAAGTCAGGAGGTGAAGGATGAGAAGATTGCTTCTTTGGAGGCGAGACTTAATGAAAGTGTCTCTAGAAACACTAACCTCAAGCAACAGTTGATGAAGGTGAGTTGAATCTACTTCTCAGAAGTCCTTTGTAATGTTGAATTGTGACAACTATCTGAAATCTCATAACAAGTTAGCTATTTAATTCTTCAAATAAAAAGTCATTCGTTTTCTAATGACTTGATAAGTTGATTCAAACATTGGTGTAATTTTCAGTCTAACACCATTGCTTAACTTTGTATTATGTTCCCTAGGTTCGTTCAGACTACGAGTCTCTGCTCCAAAGACAGCAAGAGGAAAGTGACGTGCATATGGTGGACAGGGAGCTACTGTCTCTTAAAATGATACTGGAGAGAACTACCGAGGAGAAGAGTAGTCTCGAGACAGAGATAACGTCTCTCACCAGTCAGGCTGGTAGCTACAGAGAGCAAGTGTGTGCTTTGCAGAGCCAAGTCACTTCACTAGCACAACAGAACACAGTCATGAGCAAGCACAATGCACAGGTTGGTTAAACATTGTCATAAGAAGGACTGTGACAATATGCTTCTTAAATGGTCATCATAGACGAAATGAAATGGTATCGAATAGGTACTATAAACCTCTGGTTCGGAACAATTCAATACCGTTTAAGTCTCTTCGTCTATAATATTTTCTATGATTTTAAAAGCATCTTGTCACAACCCTAGTCATGAGCAAGCACAATGCACAGGTTTGTTCAATGAAGAGGTTTCTTGTGCTTTTCTCTCACTGTTCAATATTTCCTCAAAGTAAATTAGTTAATGTGTTTAAATAAGGTAACTAAAATATTAGTCAACCACTGAAGGCGAATGGGTTCAATGTGAAGTAACTAATGTTATGGGTTATGAGTGGTAAATCCACGTGGTGGAAAGGGATGGAAAGGATATGACACGCTCTTGTTTTATATTAAGGCCCGTTTACACGCTACGATAAATTAAAGCGATTTATCGTAATGAAGAGGTTGTTGCAATTTATCAGTACGTGTAAACAGGTGATCGTAGCGATTTATTGGAGTTGGAATTGGATTGTGTGATTGGTGCTAGCAGGCTCAAATTTATACGAATCGTAACGATAAGTTTGAACGTGTAAACAGGGTTCCAATAAATCGTTACAATCTAACTCAATATATAATGCTGAACACATACCAAATGCAGACCACCGTAATGTTTCTTCCATGACGGCTATTAAAATATTTGAGTATAATCGTACAGTGTAATCACTGTCTCAATCATTCGATAAATTGTTACGATCTGTGGGTTCTATACATCGCTACAATTTATCGTAGCGTGTAAACGGGCCTTTAGATTAATGGTTATTTCAAACCTAATTTTAAGACTAATTTCTTTGTTGTTCCTTTTTAGCTTCAAGGCGATCACGCTCGTCTTCAGGTTGAGAACACAACCCTGCAGAGTCAGTCTGCTTCTCTCATTGCGCAGAACACTGCCATGCAGAATACCTCTGCACTGCACGACAGAGACCTGCAGAAGGTGATAGTCTGAATGTGATGCTTAATTATATTTTAGATTATGGTACATAGCTATATGCAAAACAATACAGAAAATCATCCAAGCTGAAGGCTTCTCTTTAATGAAAATACTGTTAAATTATACTAAACACTGTTATTGGTACAGAAAAATTCTCACTAGTTTAACCTAACTATCGCAATGTAACGGTGCACGATAACTCATTCAAACCCACCCTTTACAGGCTAAAAGGAACTACGAAAGTCAAGGCTCTCGTCTGTCACAACTATCAGAGGACCACAGTTCTCTGCAGAAACTCCATGAACAGTTACAGAGGGACTACGAGACACTCTCCACAGACCTCAGTACTGTCAAGAACCAGAACAAGGAGGTGAGGCAGGAGAACAAAATCCTCAGGGAGCAGCAGTCCAGCCTCACTGCCAATGAGGAGGAACTGCTCGTCATGAGGAAGAAACTAGATGATGAGATGACGAGACTAAAGACTGACTCTGTGTCACTCAGTAACCTCAGAACAGAACACTCCAAACTGAAGGTGATGATTAGGAAATGCTACTGCTAACTATTCTTATGAGAACGTATTAGCTATGATGGTTTTTTGTTCTCTGATTTTATCGGAAAAATATCGTCTCTTTAGTAAACCAAAAAAATTACTAATTTGAATAGCTACCACCTTCCAAATACTTTGACTTTTTCACCAAATATAGTTCTATGCTAATTTAGATTTGCGACAATTCTCTCACTATAATTCAGTTACTAACAACTAAAAAGTACTCCCTTTATTTCTTTTACCCTCTAAATAATAATGCTGTGGTAATCTCAGGATGATTTTCGGTGCCTGTTCACGAAGAGTGAGAAGTGTCGGTCCGAGTACATGAACCTCCAGTCTGACTACAAGGCTGTCAGGACCGAGAACCACAGCCTCAAACTGAGGTCCACTGAACTCAATGGGCAGCTTAACAATACCCAGGACCAGATTGCTGCAATGGATGTAGAGGTCGCAAAGATAACCAATAAGTGCCAGGTAATAATGTAGCATTGATTAACTAAATTATTTTACCCATTGGAAGGAGTATAGAAACTAAGGTGGCAGTTTTGGAATAATATTTGTCTATAGCTAATGTTTTTTTATTGAATAAAATGTTTTCAAGTTCGAGTTGTAAAACACAGCGTTCAAAACCAACAATAGTTATCAATCACAAAGTAGCTAATAATGTAAAATGAAATTAACGAATACAATTCTATTTTGATGATTCGAAAGTTTTTACGAACTTTAAATATCTTGGTGTAAATTTAACTTCACCAAGAATCCTAAAAGAATCTGTACTGTAATCTATCTGTGTGTAGGTACTTCAAGACGCTAACAGTCGTCTGGACGAGGAGCGCAAGTCCCTCCTCAGCCAAGTACATCAGCTGATAGGACAGTACCACGAGCTGCTCACACACACCATGGAGGACAAGAACCTTCACCACCAGGAGGAGAAGCACCTTGCGGACAAACTGAATAACCTCCAGCGACAGAAGGAGAAACTGGAGGAGAAGATCATGGAGCAATACAGGCGAATGGATAACCCTTGCAAGAACAAGTGAGTCCTGCTTTCTTTTGAATTAATAACCATTTGAATTACAGAAAAAACCCTCTATTATCAATTAAACCTAATTGAGTTACAGAAAAAACGTTAATATTTCTAAGGATTGTGAATGCACAGCTTTTTATTATCAATCAAACCTAATTTTCTTAATTCTCAATACAATCAAGAGAAATCTGAATGTTTTAGTAGCTAATTGAATTGTCTTTAATATGCCAGAATATTGTAATGCCTGTACATTTGCTACATATGAATGATATTGATTAACAGCATTATTTTGAAAGCTTTCTCTTCTATAACCTGTAACATTCACTGACATTTTCTCTCAATCTGCTACTTAAATCTCACCTGCTTTCTTGTTTCAAGACTTTCCCCAGGATGTGTACCTACCTCGTAAGTGCAAAATGTTACTCACCTCTTACTTTGACACACTCTATAACTTTTCAGTTTAAACTCTTCAGTGAGTACTTGCAGATTAACGCATCACATGTGTTTGAAGGTTAAATTTGCTATAATTTTACACTTTTCAAGATCTGAATATTATTGGCTATTTCTTTTATATTTTATTTGATGTAAGACAATTGATTTTTTTAATCTAATATTTTATTGTATTTTATTATTATGTCTACTATATGCTGTCGTGTAGTTGTATAATATAGTAACATGCTCGCTACAGGGTTAACATTGATACCATTTTCTTCTTCCAATTCTTTAATTATTTTTTGAAGATTTTTTCTAATATTTCCCCGGTTTTTTTTACTAGGTTTTTTTTTCCTGACAGAAGTTAAAAAAATCCTACTTACTTATATGAAGATGTATGTGTCTATTTACCATTACATAATATGGATATTGTCTATTTACCTATATATAATGGATGCGTTTATTTACCCATATATAAGATTACATAGTTTTGACTGTTCCGATCTGTTCCTCAGACGTGGCTTCGGCTCCAACCTCGTAAGGCGTGTTCGAAAGGCTGGCACTGATTTAATCAATAAGACCGGCAGATCCCGCTCCAGAGGGAGAAGAGAAGGTGAAGATGAAGGAGTGGAGGAGTGCAGTCCTGACTCCTCCTCCCTCTCCTCCAATGTTAACGAGTCCTCCTCCCTTGATTCACTGACAGAGACTCGCAGGGACTCCATGGAGACTCTGAGCAGACCCTCTAGAAAGAGTCTTCCCCCCTCTATCTCAGAGCTGTACCTCAACCAGTCAATGAGGGGCTCTGTCTCCTCTGAAGAAGTCGCCTCCTCTCTGCGCTCCAGTGAAATCAGTGAGACTCTTAGGGACGAGGAGTACTCCTCACTGGGATATCTAACATCTGGGGCACCCTCTCTAACCACCTATGGCAATAGTAGCTCTCCATTCCCCTCTAATGGGGTAAACAATTCACCTTTCCCCTCCAACTCCTCCCACATGAATGGAGCTAACTCTTCTCCCTTCCTTTCGAATGGAGCTAACAACTCCCCTTTCCCCTCCAATGGAGTTCACAATTCCCCCTTCCCCTCAAATTCCTCCCCTTTCCCCTCCAACTCCTCCCACATCAATGGGGCTAACTCTAACTCCAGTCCCACCAATCACAATGCCGCCAGTCCAATGTTACGTAAGTATTCACATGTGCATTCTTTTCATTTTCTCATACACGTAGTTAGGTTCTACTGCTAGCAAAATAACTAACCACTATTTCTCTGTCACAGCCTCCAATGGGCACCCTTTGCAGCGTAGCAGCACCACCAGGGCATCCAGTCCCCGTGCTCCCCTGGGCAGTAGCTCCGGCTCCCACAGTCGCGACAGCTCCATCTCCAGCACTCTGGAGTTGTGTCGTGCTGGTAGCAGGAAACCCCTCTGTATCTCTGACGAAATGGAGAGGGAGACTGTCAGTAATAGAGCCACAGGTCGTGGTAAACCTAACAGGTTAGTAACTTCTTTGTCTGTGAGGGACATTTATAATGGAGAAAATTGAAATGCGATATTTGATAACAATGATCTTTTTGACTACTGCACTGAATGTGATATCCAATATACTAGCAAAGTAAAGGAGAGACGTTCAAACTCAGCTTATCGGCGGAATATTCCTATGTTATTCGTACGGAGAAAAAATGAAGTAGCTGACGATTTACTTAATCTTTGAGAATTTTAATTCGATATTGGGATAACAAATATTTATCAGCTTTCATTGCTGTAAAGTTTATTGAAATTAGTTTTGAAATATAAAAGGTAATAGTTAATATTTCTGAAATTCTGTGGTCTATAATATATTAGAGGTCAGTGGCTAATATAGTGGTTATTGCCTGTCGTTTCGAGAGATTGTGTAGTGCTTGTGATCATCTCTTTGGAGCAAAGGACCACGTAACCTCTAGAAACAGCCACAGAAAACGTATTAAATAACTCGTAGCTAACTTTCTTATTTCACCACTAATTTCAATTAACTTTGTAGTAATGAATGCGGTTAGATATTAGGTAGCTATCCAAATATCAAATTAGAGTTCTCCCATATCAAGTAAATAGTCAGCTATGAAAATGTTAATGAACCTCAATTTTATCCTTGTACGAAAACATAGGAATATTTTGCCGATAAACTGAATTAGAACGGCACTCCTTACTGGTCTATTTGAAGTATTGTGATTTTCTTCTCAGTATTCGATGTGAATTAGTAAGTTGTAGCTAATGGATGGACACGCGTGATGATTGGTACAAAAATTATTTAAAGGTTTCTATTAAAAACTGGAACTAAATCAAATTTGTTGCTGACAATAGAGTAAGAATAGATGGAATTACCATTGATTTTTATCTTTCACAATGGATAGCTATCTTATCTTTACAAACTACTTCCATTCCTTTTTTGTAGCGTATGAAATAAATCTTTTTCGATTTACATCAGAAATGCTTTCATGATAAATTTGTTATTTGTTTGATGGAGAGATTCCAAATCGTCTATTTTTTTTAATTTAATATTTGGACGTAAATGGTACTATATTTAATATGAAGCCTCCATGAACAATTTCACAGAGTCTATCTAGCCACTTTCCTTCCTGACTGCCTCTTAGAGTCCCTTGTTTGGTCACCAATGTGGCCTTTGGTTCCGACACAGACGTTAAGCCCCCACTAAACTAATTAATTATTCACAATAATATCACTGCTTGTTGAAATGCAAGACTATTTCACTGAAATAATACCTATTCCCCGTAGTTCCATGTCCAACGCTGGGTCCAGATCCACTACTCCCGGTTTGAGTCAGACCTCCACCCCCAAAAGTAATCCAGAGGCACCTTCTGATGTCGGTCAGGTGCCGGGCACACCCAAGTTACCGCCCAGACAGCTCAATATAAGGTGAGGTGGAAGAGAAAGTAATGGGTGTCAAAGGGCCAGTACAGTCAGTTTTTCTTTTAACAATTTTAATGTCAAACGATTGCTTAGTAAGAATAAAGCATTTGTGTAGAATTTTAATGTTCAATAAAAATATAATAATGGAAATATATCATTTTATATATAACTGGTGTACTTTCCCGTTAAAAATAACGGGTCATCATCAATACCAATTTATCACCCCTCATTAGGTTACTTTTAATGAATTAAATTAAAATTAAATTCTCTGCATAGTCTAATTTATTTTATAGATAAAAAAATTTAAAAAATGAATAAAACACAGTGGAGTTTGAATATCAATATTACTCTAAGTGACACCAAATAAATCTATCCTAATAATACCTGTAGTGTGTTTATTTATTTATTTGGTGTCCGCTTTAGACTAAGAATAGGCAATCGGTGAAAGATCCTTTGCGTCGATGACAAATTGATGATTTTTGTTTATGCCTTCATTTATTTTGCATTAAAAAATGAATGATGGTATTAATAAACTATATTAATATACGATCATATTAAAAAGTTCTAATTCCAAAATCAATTCGTTTAATTACCGAGGAATGAAGTTTCATTTTTTCTCTCAGCGGTCCTCAAATTCCTCCTCGCTGTCGCCGTGACGTCAATTCTTCTCCTCTGCCATTAGACCACCGGGGTGCTCCTCCACCTCCCCCACCCAAACCAAACAAGAGCAACTTACACTCCCCCACAACCACCACCCAAACCCCCCAGTCCCCCGACAGTGGGGGATCTGAAACAGCTTCAATGAAGGAGCGGCGCGTTGCCAATTCTATTTGGTACGAGTATGGGTGTGTTTAATTCATTTAATGTTACTAGAAATAATAAATTTTGATAGTATAATTCCCTTTCTAACCCTAGTGACGGAACTACCGCATTTAACCACTGTTACTCAATAGCATTTCATAACCCTAGGTGCGAAGACTAGTTTCTTATAGTCCACTCAGACGAATAAATGTCCAATAATAAAATAAGCATTTATGTGTAGGTAGAAGGTCTGTGTGAGCTTTTAACCATTTCTCCCCATTGAAATTCTTTTTATCTTTGTGTTATCTTCAACGCACAGTTTGAGTATTTAGTCATACTGTAATTAATATCTACTAAGGTGAATATTTTAACGTAATTTCCCATGACTCCCAGTTTTGTAGTTCCACTGGTTTAGGTTTTAAAATTAATAAAACTTTAAGTTTTTGTATTGTGATCTCAGTAGTTTTAAATGTGCTAAAGAATCTCCTGGTTCTAAATTATCATCGGTTAAGTTACTGTTCAAAACATTGACTGTTGACTCTTATGTTAAATATTTCTAGTGTTTCGTTAAAGATTGGAGGTTTTTCGTCTCAAATTGACTTTCATAATATCTGACAAAGTAGGTAAGGTTGATATCAGAATTATGTAAGTGACTGCCTTTTCTCTGGCTTTGCTATTTGTGATATTTAATAAATTTACAGTCATTGCATTCACAGGTTACCTTTTACAATAGATAGTTAATTTAATTTCG
The DNA here is from genome assembly GCA_947561585.1 of Caprella mutica. Lineage (NCBI taxonomy): Eukaryota > Metazoa > Arthropoda > Malacostraca > Amphipoda > Caprellidae > Caprella > Caprella mutica. The sequence goes on along the minus strand of CANNZV010000514.1, from coordinate 217,782 downwards.
ATTATTAGGTTGTTTTGCTGTTTGTATAAATTCATCTTTTTGATCTTTTCTAAGAATTTACATATTTTTCTGGCTGTTAAATTTTTTAAGGCATTTGTATAAATATGTATAGTGTACAATTTGTAAATTTTATTTTTAGTTAAAGTGACTCCTATGAATATTATTGCTTACTGTTGTATGTATGTGGTATAGGTAGTTAAAATCATTGAAATGTACTTCCACTGCGTATACGGAGCCGCTAAATCTGCCAAATTAAAACTCTTTACCGTCCATGGAATTTCTTTGGATGATTTCAGCGCAAAGGCTTTCATATCTGACAATAAACCAATTGAAATTATTTACTCTTCTTTTTTCCCTTACTTGTTCACTTCAGCTTAATGTTTTTGTGTGAAATTGATGCAGGTTGATTTTGCGGAAATTTGTTAATAAATCTAAAACTCTTTCATAAAAGGAAAGAGTTTAATAATAATATAATTTACAATACATAAACTCAGATGTTAGTTAGTTGACCACGACGCACTGATTAAATAGCTATCAATGTGAAATTAACTCTTTAGATAAAAAGATATCCCCTCATTCTATCGAACTCTTTCGAATAATAAACACTTCTCTTCAATTACGGGGCATAATAATTATTGATTCTACGTATTATCATTAATTTTCAAAGGATTATTCATCACAAAGCCTTTATAATCTAATTTCACCAAAAACAGAAATAAGACTGGTTATACGATTGCTATTTCATTCATGAATAGAATTTAAAAAAATAGCTATAGATTAACATTCTAAATAATAACTTCATTTCACTTGTAATTTTAGACAATGAACGCAACTCGTCGTGCGCTAAAAATATCCTTCAATAAATATTTAGCCAACTAGAGATGTTTATTTCTGAGTTCTTTATAAAATAGTTTGGCACAATAATGAACTGGAAGGTCCCAGAGATTCGATTATGAATATAAATGCATGCTTCAGTTTCTTATAATGTTTTTTCACCATGGATTTTAAGAAATATAGTTTTTTTTAATGTACTGAATCTATTCTGAATTCTGATTATTATTATCATCCGTCTGTCCCCAGGGGCTCTATCCTAAAGCTGTCTGTGGTAAATGGAAGAAAAGGGGAGGTGGCGTCCCTTGACCCTTGAACTGTTGTAATTTGGATATGCATAGTTTTTTCTCATTTTTACCATGTTTTAGACAACAGCGCTAGGGTTATGCTCTTAAACTAAAGGGTCTTAGATTTTGTATTAGCTAGACTCATAGGCTTCATTTACTATCACCTCTTCATTTTCCTCTTCCATCCGTGAGTACAGCCACTGGTGCTTGTATCCCTTTTCTTCACATTCCTTGTAGGTGACAGCACTCACGGAGTAGCTTTTTCTGCATCCATGAGCATTGCCATCGACGGTGATAGGTGACTCTGTTCATAGAGCCACATTTTTTCCGACTGCTTCTTCCAGTTCTTTGTATTTAATTTCCTTTAGAAGTCCATGATATGGCCTTTGGTTCCCTTAACACCTAATAAAATTGTAACTATCATCGCGGTCTGTGGAATCTGACAATGCATGTCTTCTGAGTTTCAAACCATAATAGCAATTTAGATTTCATGTATAACTATGAATATTATTCCTGAACAATAGTTAATGAATTTATTATTCGAAATAGTAAATAGCCAAATGGAAAATTCAAACTATTTTAATTGGAGTATCCTAGATGTAGTTATAACTTGTAAATATTTTCCTGTTTTGTAATTTGTTAAATACAGGGTGGCGCAAAAAAGGAAAACCCATTTTCAAATTGGTTTATTTTACGAACTATCAAAGCTAAAAAAATTCTAAAAATACTGTTTTATTAGTATTCTTTTTTTGCATCTATCCTGATAATCTGTTAAAAGTTACAACAAAAATTAAACTTCCAGCAAAGAATTAAAAAAATGCAAATAAAAAGGGCTTGCGCGAGGACGAAAAACACAAAAAATAATCATAATTAGTATTATTTATTTCCATATGGTAGTAGTAAAAAGTACATAAATCCTACTATTTTTTATTCAATTAACGTTTTGGTTATTAACTCTTTCATTCATGGAAATACAACTTCATCACTAATAACGATGTCTTCTACAAAATGTGCATTTCTTTGAAGAAACAATTTTGGAAAATTTAGACAGTGCGGTAAATCAGTTCTAAGAGTCCGAGCCTAACAGGCATCTTGAAAGGATAATATTTCAAATAATGTTTAACAATTCAATGAGATGTGTGTTTGTGATTCAGTTCCTTCAGATTGATAATTTTGGATTCTCAATTAGCTGTTCACTTGCGACATGATAGCTTTTTGTTCAAATTTACAGTGGTTTCTTCAGTTTTGAACATTTGTGAATATGGTTTTATAGTAGGTGGAAATTTTCCCGGAAAGCAATGTTCAAAATGATGTTGAACCTGTTTAAAGCTTCTAGTGTTTAAATAACTTGTCACAACAAAAACTTTGTTCATTTGAAAGCTGCATTTTGAGGGTTTCGAATAGGAGATACAAATTAACGGCAAAATGATTTTATGAAGATTTCAATTTTATCTCAAAAAAACAATTTTTATATGGTAATTATTTTTTTATTTTCTCTTATTTGTTACGAAAACAGTGGAACTTAATGTGTTTACATCCATTTAAAATGAATTATACTTATTATGATTTTTTTCCCGCATATTTGTGTCGTCGCGCAAGCCCTTTTTTAATTCGCTTCTATCTTTTTTAAATCGCTGCAGGAAATAATTAAATTTTGTCGTAACTTTAACAAATTATTAGGATAGATGTAAAATAAGTAGATGAATAAAAGTGTGTTTTTAGAAAATTTCTACCTTTGATATTTTGTAAAACAAACCAATTTGAAAATGAGTTTTTTTTTTGCGCCACCCTGTATATTCAAGTAAAAAGAGCAGCAGAGAAGATATAAGAATAATTATAAAGATAAATTCAACATTTAGATAGTGGAGGTGAACAAAAATTAGTTAGCAATCATGGTTTTCTAAAAGAAAATATATAAAGGCATACTTATGTAGGCTTTTGTTCTTTCGTTCAGAAATTGCATCTATAAATACATGCAGAATGTAGAGATGAATCTACGAGAACATACCTAGTTGGAATATTAGTTATTTAAACATTAAAGGCCTTTTCTAGGCAATATTGAGAATTTTTAATTAATGGGCCTAATGTTTTTCATCGTATTGCGGTATGAACTGTGAAAATTAATAGATACTATTTGTATTATATGGTTTAAAAAATGATCAATACGCTACAATACATGTTTTTACTTCAGAGTTGCTTATTATCTAAGTCCTAAGACGATGCTTATTTTGAATAAAAACTAGGTAGGTACTGTAGGTGGAATATATCAAATATTATGTTAATGGTAGCAAATAAGAATAACATTAATTTACTTAAAGTATTCATTTACCGCTTTAATGAATTCGGAACATTCAAGGCTTGTACAGGGTGGGGCGTAAGTTTGGAAGCAAATGAAAGTGCATATTATAATCCAACGAAAAATATATTTAATAATTTACAGCTATGTATTATTACATAAGGGTTTTAAGAATTCAAAAATCATAAATTAATTCAAAATGTCCCCCCTTGTTTTTAATAACAGGCTCAAATCTCCTCCGAACTCCTCCTACTGCGGCACGCAACTGTTCTTGTGAAATTTCCTTCCAAGATCTCTGGAGCGAACACTTTAAATCATCCACACTGCGATGGAATTTACCACAGGCCTTTGATTCAAGAATGGACCATACCGAAAAGTCCGTAGGATTAACATCTGGGGAGCAGGGAGGCCACATTTCTTTGGACCAAAACCGTGGAAGATGGTCATGGCACCAGTTTTGAGTGACATTTGCAGTATGTGAAGTCGCGCCGTTTTGCTGAAATGTCCATAGAGTGTCATTACCGAAGTGATCCTTAGCTGACTCCAACATTGGCGTCAAAATATTCTCAATATAACATTTAGCATTGATTTTGGCGCCTTGTTCCACAAAAATTAAAGGAGATCTCCAAGTTTCTGAAACGGCGGCCCAGACCATTACTGAAGCAGGTTTCATGGTTCTGTGGACAGTTTTTTGGTTGTATGGGATGTCTTTTGCACTTTTACCATTATTCTGTCATTCCTCCGGTTGTGAGCCATTTCCACTGTGAAATTTTTTTCGTCAGACCAAACAATTTCACCAGCCGTGCCAGACTTCAATTCTCTCAGAAGTGCTTTGCTTCTCTCCAATCTCTTTTTCTTTACAGCTTCTGACAGAGTCTGTCTCTTTTGAAGGGTGAAAGAGGACATCTTTAGGTCTTCTTTGACAACTCTTCTCATTGTTCTGGGACTCACATTAGCTGTTTTGGCTAACAATCGTATTGACCTTTTCGGGTTCCTCCTGATCTTCTCTCGGACACATTTTATCAGTTGTTTGGTGCGTTGTGAGCGTGGTCTACCACTTCTTGGACGATCAGTCAAGTCTCCTCTCTCATTAAAACGCTTCACACTTCCAAACAGTCGATCTCGCTATTGAGAGAGTCTTTGAAATGACGGAATCTGACTTCCCGGCACGGTGTAGAGCAATAATGGCTTCTCTTTTGTCTGACATTTTTGAATTGACTAAATTTTTGTAAAAAATAACACTGCCACGTCATAATGTAGTGTCTCTACTATAGTTCAAACCCTATCACCTACTTAGGAACTTATTTTTAAGAATTATATTGTTTGAAAAATTGCTTCCAAACTTACGCCCCACCCTGTATATGAAATTCTAACCGAAAATCAAAATAAAGTCTAACCATAGTGTTTGCGCTTTTGGGGTTCATTAGAATATACACTGAACAAAATTTTATGCGATTTTCATATAATGATCCTAGACCTTAGTTCTATGATATTATGTAACTAGATTATGTGCACTCGGTAGAGCGAATAACTTTACACACAATTTTATTATTTTAGCTTTTAAATGAAAAAGGGCATTTACCCTCTTTGACTTTGATCTTTGCCCTCAAAGGTCCCACCTGACAAAAAATCTATCGAAACAAAAAATGTAGATGGACTACTTTGCTATAGGTTGGAAAATTAATATTTACTACTATTGATAGGGATTACTGGATTAGGGATATATTTGAGCTCAAATAGGTGCGTTAGACAAAAAAATATAAAAGTACAAGAAAAAATGATGATTTTTAAAAGTTAAATTGTAGTTGAGTTTTACTATTCATAATACTATTTTACTAATATTAATAATCACCAATATTAAATGTTTATTAATATTTACTTATATTTATTACTACTTACTAATATTATTTAATATTTACTAGCATTCATTAATATTTAGGTATAATTTAATAATGTTAAATATTAGTAAAAACAGTAATTATTAATATATTGTATTAGTTAGCAATAAATAACAGTAACTATTAATAAATAACAGTAACTATTAGTAAATAATAGCAACTATTAGTAAATAAAAAAAAAATTAGTAAATAAAAAATAAAAAAAATAGTAGTACATTTAATATTGGTAATTATTAATATTAGTAAATTTATAGATAGTAAAACTTTACTTCAATTTAACTTTTAAAATAATTATTTTTTTTTTGTACTTTTATATTCTTTTTGTCTAACGCACCTGTTTGAGCTCAAATATATCCCTAATCCCTATTAATAGTAGTAAATATTGACTTCCAACCTATAGCAAAGTAGTCAATCTACATTTAAGTATCGATAATTTTTTTTTTTGCCAGGTGGGTCTTTGAGGGCAAAGGTCAAAGTCAATGAGGGTATAAATGCCCTTTTTCATTTAAAAAATTAAAATAATAAAATTGTGTACACATAAGAAGATTGCCTTACTTATTCTTAACAAAAAACATGCTAAACTAGGACTAACAATAAGTTAGTTATGACCTTTCAAAAATGGTGATGTCAAGCTATTTTGCCCCCCTTTTTTCAAAAGTTCACAAGGTCATAACTTTTGAGCTACGCGAGCTAGAGAGCTGAAACTCTCAAAATAGAGTTTTTTGGGCAAAAGCACCCTCTATATCAACTTTCATGCAAATCTGAGGGAGTGTGATGTTAAATTTCATATTTATTGGTCCACTCGTCATGGAATGCCCCAAAACCTAATTAACTGGTTCCTGGATCAACCGCCCTCTAAATTTCAGGCAATTTGATTGAATACTTTTTAAGTTATGCGAATAATAATATGGGAATGAACAAATGAATGCCGCCAAAAACATTACCTTCCGCTATCTGCGAAAGTAATACTCATTTTTCCCCGGAGCCTGGACAAGACCCTCGCCCTCAAGTGCAGATAAATAAACATCTGGCAACAAGAGAAAACTTAAAATACTCATTTCGAATTATTCCAGATATATTGATAATCACGACGCCTAAAAAAAAATTTCTTTGTCATAAACATAGTAAATAAATAGATATGATTTTAATTACAACCAAAAAAGGAAAAAGTGAAGTTTCTGTCAAGTTTCAATCAACTGCAGCACTACAGACGCGGTTAGACAGACTGTGATTGGTTTTTTAAATAGGATTTAAACAATTAGTATATATTTAACCTAACTGTGGAGCATACACATTTCTACATTCAAAGTATAATATTAATATTTTAAGTTTGAGAATTTTTGATGATTTTGAGAGCATATTTACATATTTTATGAGCATATATGTACATTTTCAATGCATATTTGAAGTGCATAACGGCATATTTTCGAACATACTTGCATTTAGTATAGAGAATCTCTAGCATATTCTTTGAAAAATTCTATGGGTATTATATGGGCTGCGTTATACATGTTTATTTATAATATAGAAATAGAGTTATCCCTTCAAATTCCCTAAATTGTTATCTAAACTATTTTCTGCCTAATAGGATATTTGCCACTAATTAATATTATTATTATCGGGGTTTAAAAGTTGTCCCTATCCACTACGAGGTGATCCAAAGAGACACGAAGAGAAGAAGGCCTCGTAGAAGAGGGGACTGTGAAAATACGCTCCATGCACTAGGTCTACTACTCTGCTACTACAGGATCCATGTCGATCCAGCGCATGGATGGCAAGAATAGACACCCATGGATAAGAGACCTACACAGTCATTCTGCTTACCCATGGATATAGCAAGGCTGAAGGAAGAGGAAATAAGAAGAAGAATTTGAGGAAAGATACAAAGGGAAGCTGAAGAAAAAGGGCGCCAAACTAAACAAAACCTACAATATAACAAAAAAAAGGCCTACCTAGATGTAGCCTCGGGATAATGAGGGGGGGATCGGCAATAATGTTTCAAACCCCTAGTCTGATAATCAGACCCCCTGCCCCCTTTGCCACTAATTTTCACTGTAAGAGAACTTAGGAGAAATGGGCAACTAAGTAAAGACTAGTAATATTTTACGCATTGGTTTAGGATGTATTTCATAATAAAATTATAATTCAGTATACTTATGATGAATTGAGTAAAACGGCAACAACAATCAAAAACACTTGTCTAACAAATAGGTTCCTGAACATATTTTAACAATTCATTTCAAAAATGGTACTGATTCTAAAAATTAATTATCAATTACTTACTAAATTACTAAACTGAAAAGGAATTCACAACATCGTTCAAGCAATAATAGTATGTACTTAAAACAACTAGGGCATTAAAATTAAACAGTTAACATTGTTGAAAAATTAAAACACATTTAAATTAGTAAAATGATTAATAACATTATTTTAATATGCTCAATTCTCAATTCATTGATAATAAAATTAGTATCCATCAATGTTTTCTAGGGTGATGCCGTTGAAATCAGTTGCCCATGGCACAAAGTCCTGTGGAAAATAATGAAAATTTTAGCAAACCGTCACAGAACAACGAATTATTCGGACACTCCTAGGTCACGCAGGTAAATTGCGGCCCTTTAATTTTTAATTGAGGCCCTCAAGAAAATCTAAAACATTCTGAACCAAAATTACATTAAAATGTTGCATAGCTATCAAAAGAAGCGCAGTGCAGGCTATAATTTTAAAGTTTTTAACGTGTGTTTTGAAGCTATGATGTTTCTGTTGTTAGAGGCCGGAGTTAGTTAGTGTGCCGCAATTTACCTGCTTGTTCCTATTCGGACCCTGGTTGTTAACATAGGTCGTGAACCCAAGAAATTTACGATTGATCCATCATAACACAAGTGAACGCAACTTCCCGAGTACTGTTACCGTAGATGAGAGTCAGATTAATAAATGAATCTTTAATATAAATTCATGTGATTTTGTAATAAGTTTGTACTAAGCAATTAAGATACTTATCAAATCACTCATTCGAGACATGTCTCAAAATAAGAACCGCTTGTATTAAAGTGAGGTGTACATAAAGCGAGGCCTGTCTGTATTTGCCTAAATCTAATCTTAATTTAATTATTTATTGAAAAAGGTTTGTCATTACTGATATTAACCCTTGAATGAATTCTATTAATAATTATTTAGCATTGTATACAAAATTTGCCATGGAAACATGACAGCACTTAGACTCTCATTTACACTCTCAGAACTCTGAATGTGGGCGTTAACCTATTTTATGATAGGTCATTCGGAAACCTTTTAATGTCAAATTGGTTCCTGACCTGAGTTAACGCCCACTTTCAGAGTACTACAACCATAGGGTCAAGCAGGTAAATTGCGGCACACTAACTAACTGCGGCCTCTAACAATAGAAATATCATGGCTTCAAAACACTCTTTGAAAACTTAAATTAACAAATTATAACATGCAATGCGCTTATTTTGGTAAGTATGCAACATTTTAATGTAATTTCGGTTCAGAATGTTTTCGAGACTCTCTTGAGAGGGCTGCAATTAAAAATGAAAGGGTCGCAATTTGCCTGTGTGACCCTATAAAAAGTTCGCCTTTAACCGTTTTGTTTAAAAGTATACAGTGAATTTCAATGCAATTAGAATATTCCAATAATTTTGTCTTCAATAAGAAGAAAAGTCTCACCTCCTCTATATCAGTGCACTCTGGAATTTCCTTCACTTTGGGATATACTGGATTATCGACATCAAACTCTCTGTCGTATAACATTTTTAATTGTCTTTTAAAGTCCTGAACTAACGAACTAACAGGTATGATAATACTTATACAATAATTGACTGTTCGAAGGCAGTTGTTGTTGCCGAAAGAGTCTATGTAATTGTACATTTTCTGGACAATTGACTGGATCGTGAAGATAGTTTCCCCGTTGCCAGCAAGTGATCTAGACTTTAAAAGAATAGATTCGGAAATTATGTGACCCAGACTATCGCCTAGGGTGTCCAGAGAGAATTTAACACTTTGTTCCAAGTCAGAGTTGGACTGAAGCTCTGTGCACAATATATAGTCTGCAATTCTGCGCCAAGAAAGAATTAGCAGCATATGGAACTTAACTGTAATGAATGGTGTGAATGAAGAGTGATAGAAGGACGAGTTTATTAGGTGATTATGGAGAAACATACTGCAATGATTAAAAATCATTTTGAGATAATTTTGGATAAAATCTTCTATTTCGTACGGAACTGATGTTAGATCGAAATAAATGTCTTCTATTATTCTGTCTTGAACATCACGCGCATCATTAAGAGTATCAGTAATTATAAATCTCTTGAGAGTTTCTTCATCTCGATTCATTACAGAGTAACTGTCTTCAGTAACATCAAGTTTAAGTTGAGGCTTGTACGGATTGTGAAGTATTCCTCCTTGCGTCCAATGGTACACAGATTTTATTTGTCGATTCCTAGGTGGTTTATAATGTGAATATTTCCCGAGATTTCTTAAGATAACTGGATTCACAATATCCATCTTTAGACAGTTTTGGACACGTTAGGTACACAGCATAGTTACTAACAGACTGAAGGCGTTACATGATGATGTACAGAACTCACTGATTTTATCTCCCATTATCTAAAATATCTAGCAATAGTTTCTAATTACTGGTGTACGGTAATTAGTCAATGACTAATGAGGAAGTGGTTTAGTAATTTTGAAGTAGTTACATTTAGGCAGATTAAAGTATATGCAGTTTTAAGTGTATCATCTTTAGGTGTACACTGTACATTTGATACCATTTTTTTCTTTCTACAGCTTTGACTATTGAAAAAGTTGTAGTCATCGTAATATGGGCTGTAATGAATTATGTTAACGCTCACTTTCCGAATACTGTAATTCTCCGGTAATTGAATGTTTAACTTATGACTTGTTAAGAATGTTTAATAAATACCTAAATTATTAGGTTGTAAAATAGGACTTTTTCCTAATTTAAAAAAGAAACGTGCTGAAGCAATGTAGGTTGTGAATTTGTTATACTGCCAGTCACTTATTGGCAATTTGTGTAATTTTTTACTTTTCTGAAATAATATTTGGTTATAAATTCTAAGAACATTTTAATTCATAAAAAACGGCGTTAGCCCTTCGTTAAAGGTCCCCTCCAAGCAAAATTTTTTATTGCTTTAATCAACGAGGCTAATGTTTCTCATTATTTTACTGCAAACCCCATAAAATTTGATAGAATATTTTTAATTTTATATGCTTTTAAAGATTTTTATAATCAAAACTCTACAAAACCTATTTTACTTCCGACTTTCTAATTTTCAGTCAGAAGAAGAAAAATTAGGTTTGATTATCAACTAGGAATTAGGTTTAGTAAATCTATTTAATATTCGTGTGAAGGAATATAATCGGATAAACGTTTATATAATTTAGGAAACAATTAATATCTTAAAAGAAGGCCAAAAAACGCATTGTTCGTTTAAAAAATCTAAATTTACAATCAAAACAAAGAGTGTACAATCTTCTTTCTAGGCGTCATGTTAGTAATACCACTAAAGTGAAGTGATTTGGTTTCCTTTTTATATTATCGGCGAAATGTTCCTATGTTATTCGTACGGGAGAAAAATTAGGTGGTACGACATTCATTACAGCTGACTATTTACTTACGCTTAGAAAACTCATGTGTATTCAAATAAAAAAGTTATGAGCAATTTAATTAGAAATAACGTCAATTAAGAGACAAATACATACCTATTCAAATACAGTGTTTAAAAAAATTAACAGTTCTCTAGATCGGAAAATGTTTTGATATATGAAAACTATTAGTATGAAATACCTAATTAGGTACATACTTGGATTCTTTATATGGATCCATTATCTTGGGATCAGCTTTGCGGATCTACTTAGCCTATTGGACATTCAGGTTTTTTCTTTGCTTGAAATTCAGAGGGGTAGTAGAAAGGACGGAAAAAAATCGTAAATTACATATTATAATAAAACTGTAGAACCAATTTTGAATTGGTTTGCAGTTTTATAATCAGTAACTTTAGCTGTAATGAATAGAGAAATAAAAAGATAGAGTGGAGGGGACCTTTAATGGTGAGAGATTTATTAGATAATTTACCACATTTTAGATTATTTAACCTGTCACTGTATGATTTTATTAAATAATTTATGATTTCACATACATGGATTTTTAGACCTCACAACACTCTGTTTGAGAGTCTCGGCATTGTATGCACTGAGAAATTGAACAACTTTGCAATATCACTGTTCGTCATATCTTTGCGAATTTCTTCAAAATAGTGAGTTTCATTTCAATAGAAATCCTTTTTTTTTTGCACCTGTAACTGTTCCAGGAGCTTTATTTCTTGGTGTAGAATACATTATAAATATGGTTATGAACAAATAAACAAGGTAAGTGGAAAGCCCTGCAACGAAATGAAGCAACCACAGATAAACAAAATTATAGATAATCTGCGGCATGCAGACGGAGCCTTTTTTTGAACAACTGTAACTGTAATCTATCAGTTTACCATAGTTATCCCTGCATCTAGGTTTCTTTATTTCTTTTCATCAATTTTTTAGGACAGACTCTGCCATGAGAAAAATGTTAAACATTTACTCACGTTTCATTTAACACATTGCATGCGGGAGTCAAAACCAGGTTTCCACTGCATTGCGGGAGATTAAAAGTTTTGTGTGGTTCGTATTCATGGTAATTACTAGTAATTACAGAAATAAAATAGCGTGTCCACTGGTGGGCATTTCGCAATGTAAAGCATCTGGCTCTACTGCATTGCGTGGTGCCCACCCGTGGTCACTGCTTGACATCAAAAAACGGCACGTCTGAGACTCGTTTTTTTTCAATTGTTCAAGTTTGTAGATAAATGTTTATTGTTTCTCGTTGATAAGAATGAATATATAATAATAAAAATATTAATATATGTCAGCTATCATAAAAATATTATTATATGTCAGCTGATAAATTTTATTCTGATCTATTTCTCATATCTTCTAAAGGACGTGTCTTACATACGATTGCGTTTTTTATGATATACGAAGAGATTTTGATAATCCCAATGAATTGTGATTTTTGTGTGATGTTCTGAATGATTCTAGTTCAGAATAATGCATTTATAAAAAAGACTCGAAATATGTTAAGGGGATTATTCACAAAATGAGTTAGCCAAAAAGTTACAAATTCTAATCTAAAAGTGAAAACATTCTGACCTGCCTGACCTGGGCAACCATACTATTATATGCCGTATTCTAATATTGAGCATAACTATTAAACGATAGTTATTCATTGAAATAATTCATTAGATTTATATTTGGTAGCTACATATATAAATGAACGGTTTTACAGACATGAAATAATATTTCTCGTTACACTATATGTGGTCTACTTAATGTTTAAACTATGATCAGTTGCTTATAAAATTGATTTCCTATAATAAAGCAATTAGAAATATGGTTTTATTTTAATTTTCTAAATTTCAATTCAACTTATTATAGGTAGTGCCATATTTACTGAGTGGTCAATTTTCATGATTACTTTCATTCACTTGTAAACTCAATACATATTTAAAAATAAAAATAAAAAATATGAAAATTTCCCGTTTATACAATGTTTTTTGAAGTTGATCAAGTTTTTTGAAGTGACCCACCGGTGGGTCACCCGCACTGTACTAGACGCAGCAGCAGTGACCCACCGGTGGGTCGCCCCGCACGCAAAGTATATTAGAATAAGAGTAAATAATAAGTTAAATATACTATTCGAAGAGAGATTTATATCGAAAATATTATTTTGATTATTATTTTTTGTAATGTTTTCGCCAGAATAGCTGTCAGGTGACAAAATTCGTGTTTTAACTAGTACGAGGTTTTTTCCAGTACAGTTTCAAAAATTCCATGGTCTAACTATCTAATAATTATTGAAGTTTATATCTGATATAGCATCAAAAATATGTATATTGAGGGGCATGCCGCCCCCAATCCCCTCAGCCAGGTCATTAAACAATCATGAAGTGTGCAGTACACCAAAATAACGGATACAACAACCTACGATAACGTTTTCACATCACAAAACGATTTTTATCAAAAAACTCTAGATGGCGGAAATTCTAGAAGAAAGGGCTTTTTATTTTTATTTTTGTACCAGAAATTTAATTGCGTTATATCTCGTAAACGAAGAGTTTCCACAAAAAATGGTATTCGTGATAACCGTCTTAAAATGGCTCCTTTTATCTATGTAAGGTGTCACAATATTGAAAATCAGAAGCGAACCTAAAGCACAAAAATACATAGCTAGGTCCTACTTTTACTATTTTTCAAATTGAATGGACGTAATATTTCAAAAAATAAACGAACCAAATTGGTTTAGATATAAATTTCAAGGTTGATAGCTTATTTGGGAGGGGTAACTACGATCTGCTCAGTGTTACGCATCTATGGTCCATAAATTTGAACAAAAATTGGAGAAAATATCGGGATAGTATTGGGACATGCCTGGGATAACAATATTGGTTCAACTGTGATGTCCCATTGTTGGGACAGCATTTCTCCCAAGTACCCAAGCAACTCCCTATGACACAACCTTGTCCCAATCATGTCCCAAGAAAGTTATGCTGCCTGGGTAGTAGTCATTTATGCCTAAATTTAAATCATTAACAAAAAATACAATCATTTAAACCTCAAACAATACAGAAAACACAGTTTGTACTCAATATATCCGATTTACTGATAACCTAAACTGTATAGTAAATCTTTGCCTTCCTGATTTACATTTTCATATATAATACTACATTATAGGATAATACACAATTATAGGTGGTATTTTATAATTGGATATCATCCTTTAATAAATTAGGTATCATCACATAATTGGGTATTATCCTAGAATAGAGTATTGTCTTATTATATGGTAGAGTCTGGTGGAGAAGATTGCAAAAAACCAGTATTGCTTTAAAGTTGTAATTTTCATTAAAAATACTTCTATATTGTAATTGCTTGTCATACATGCATTTTTCATTTTCACTTCTGCTATATGACTTTCACTTCTGCCAACTTGACTTGGAAAAGGTATAGTTATACCTCAAGAACTATAGTTTTCTATGATTTAAACAAAGAAAAATACTTCATAACTGAGGAGCATTTCATAATTCAGGTCCTTCATTACTCGGGTGCTTCATAAATAAAATTTCATAACTCAGGAGTTTCACTGTATATCTATACATGATTTTATTTATTCATAAGATTTATAATTTATATCTTGTAAATTAAAAATTAAGTGAATGTTAAATCACTTATATGTATGTTCAATATTTATTACATTTACAATTTTATTCTCCATATCATTAACACTTTCAATTTTACAATTTTCATTTAGGTATATAAGTAAAATTATTATTAATTTATATGCAATCCAATTCAATCGATTGAAATTGTCAGAGAATTAGGTAGGTGATATCAGTTTAATAATCGTAGATGTTGGGTTGCAAATTCTAAATATTTCACAAACATCGATCGAATTTGTTTAATAATGAGTACAAGCGAATATTAAGCTTGAAGGCTTGTTCAATTCTCATAACATAAACAAAAAAGTAATAATTAGACACTAAACTCGTTATGAACTGATAATGTAGTGATGCGTTGTGTAAACAAAGAAATTGTACTGTCTTTATTTCTTTGTTTCATCTCTTAGTATTTTCTAATGAAGATTTTAGTTTTTAACTTATATATTAAAACGTATTTTATATATTTTTCTAATCAATTTGTCTACATTTACCTATATTTTTTTTTTGTATATTAATTAGATATGAATATTCTATTAACTCCTTCTAACTAATAGTGAACGTCGTTTTTTTACTGAAGTCATTAAATTCAGTAAGTGACTGGCAGTTTTCCACTTCGGCAGTTTTCCGCCTCGCAGTTTTCCGGACACTTCTCAATACTACTGTTATGAATCTGTTCCTTTGTAAAGCTATTCAGTGGATTTCAAAGACACCAATAAGGTGGTATAATTTTTTTTCATTCGTTATTAAGGGCCCGGTCACACGAGCGTTTTTAAACGCTCCAAATGTGTCGCGTATCGTGGATATAACATATGAAATGGGTTTAACAGTAATTTCCTCAGAGTCAAAAACGTTGTGAAAACGCTGTGTAAAAACGCTCGTTTGACCGGACCCTAACATATTTGAGATGAACCAAAATTACCGAACTTTTCATTATTTATAGAGACGGGGGAGGAGGAGGGAGATGTTAAGACTCGTTGACACGTGAATAGTTTAATCGCTACAAGCAGGTGAGTTTACAAAATGCCAGTTAACTCGCCATGTGTCATCAAGTTGGCTAATGAATCCGCAACTTGTAAAAAAGCTTCGAGAAAAGTTGAATATGTTCAACTTTTCTGTAGAATTCACTTGTTAGCTTTTGCACCTGCTTAGTATCCTCATAGTTTCTAGAAAATTAGCAGCGAGTAACTTTTTCTTAGTATTGTAAAAAATGGTCTGCATTCGTTGTCTAGTTGGCTTCTGGGCCAGTACCTGTCATCATCACTATCTCACTAGCTTAAGGTGTGATTCCAATGCGGCGGCTGAAGCGGCAAGAGTCACGCGTTTCAAGCCGCTCGGCTCTCGTTTTGGACTGCTATCCGATATATCCCATGTACCCTTTTCCAATGGAGCTTCTACAGCCGTACGGCCGAAGTGGCTCTAGGCCAGAGGCTCAAGCAACTAAGGCTAGAGTCGCCCCAGGAGCAGTCCATCCGCTGCGGCTAGTAGTAATTTTTACAGCTCCCTTTAATATTTGGAGTGTAAATAAGTGAAGCGTGATAACAGACAAATTTTTTTGTTAATTTAGGTATCTTTGGTAGTGTTTCCAGTCAATATTAATAAATAAATTAATATTAATAAATAAATAATTATTAATAAATTAATTATTAATAAATTAATTATTAATAAATTATTTATTAATAAATTAATTATTATTGTTAAATAAATTATTATTATTAAATGAATTATCATTATTAAATAAATTATTATTAATTAATTAATTAATATTAATAAATTGATTAATATTAATAATATTACTAAATTAATTAATATTAATTCATTTATTAATAAATTAATTAATACTTAATAAATAAATTTATACAAAATAAATAAATGTATACAAAATAAATAAATTTATACAAAATAAATAAATTTATACAAAATAAATAATTTTATACAAAATAAATAAATTTATACAAAATAAATAAATTTATACAAAATAAATAAATTGATACAAAATAAATAAATTAATACTAAAAAATTAATTGATTGATACTAAATAAATTACTTAATTCTAATAAAATAATTAGCAATTGAAAAAAGTACTTCAAAGTGTCGGTTGTAGAGCTGCTCCACCTTGTCGAATTCCAATGCGGCGACTGAAGCGGCTAGAGATGCGCAGCTCGATTCACTCGGCTCTCCTTTTGGACTGCTATCCGATATATCCCATGTACCCCTTTCCAATGGAGCTTCTACAGCCGTACGGCTGAAGCGGCTCTAGGCCAGAGGCTCGATCCTGTACGGCTGTACTGCTCTTGGAGAAGTCCAGCCGCCACAGTCTTGCGGCTAGTTGTAATTTTCTCAGCTAACTTTTAATATTTTGAAGGCAAATATGTAAAATGTGATAATTGACAAAGTTGGCTGTTGATTAAATATGAGTCGAATGCCATCCATCACACTCCATTTTTCTCTCCATTTTTCTACTATAGTGTATTTTCCCGTTTAAAATAACGGGTTTTCGAAAATATAATCCGATAGAAGTGTACTTTTCCATTAAAATAAAAAATAAATCATCATCCTATATACTATATATACACAGTGTGTCTTTGTCTGTTGGTTGGTTGCAAGAAAAATGTCACGCTTTAAGATTTAATGTATAGAAAATGAATTACATATATGTTTCGAACACAAATATTATCTGACACAATTTTTTTTTTTTTGACACAAATTACATACATTTTTATACAGAAAAGTTTTAGATACATTTTTTAACAAATATTCTTCAACAAAATTAATATTTGGTAACAATTTTTTAAACATATTTTTTAAATATATTTTTTTATAATTCAGATTTTTAAATATATTCTTTAGATATATATTTTATATTCATTTTATATAATATTCTACATACACTTTTTCAACAAACATTTTTTAAACATAATTATTTTACATAATGTTTTTTTACATATATATTCTTCTATGTATAAATTTCTATATTCACATTTTTTGTAAATAAATATTTTCTTACACATCATTATTCTACGTACATTTTTTTAGGTATATTTTCTAGATATATATTTTTTTATTGATATTCCATTACTTTTAATGGGAATTACACTAGTATCAATATAATCCCGTGTATCAGGTCCCATTTTTTATGTTAAAATGATAATTATCTAATACTAGTGTAATTGCCATAAAAAATAGTGGGTTATCAATAGTAAAAAATATATAAATAAATTGAAAAAAATATATACCTAGAATAATTATGTTAAAAAAAATGTGTGGTAAAAAAGTGTATGTAGAATATTATATAAAATAAAAATATATATCTGAAAAATAAATTTTAAAAACTGATTATGAAAAAATATACCTACTTAAAAAATAGGTTAAGCAAATTTGTTAACGAATATTAATTTTGTTAAAGAATATTTGTTAAAAATTGTATCTAAAAATATTTCTGTATAACTTGTATGTAATTTTTGTCAAAAAGTCTGTGTCAGAAAATATTTGTGTTCGAAACATATATGTAATTCATTTTCTATACATTTAATGTTAAAGCATGACATTTTTCTTGCAACCAACCAGAGATGGGCGAAAAGTACATCGAAAGTACTTAAGTACTAAGTACAAGTACTCGTAAATTAATGTACTTGAAGTAGTTGCCCAAGTACTCAAATTAAAAAGTACTTTCAAATTACAAGTACCAAGTACTTTTAAAGTACTTAGAAGTACCAAGTACATTTACTATACAATTTAAAAAATAAAAAATAATAATTTATACTGTTAACTCTGATAGTACATCATCACAGTGACTCTTTTCTCTGATAGTACATCATCACAGTGACTCTTTTCTCTGATGGTACATCATCACAGAGACTCTTTTCTCTGATGGTACATCCATCATTAAAGTGACTCTTTTCTCTGATGGTACATCCATCATTAAAGTGACTCTTTTCTCTGATAGTACAGCATCACAGTGACTCTTAATTTTTCTCTCATAGTACATAATCACAGAGTCTCTTTTCTCTGATAGTACATCATCACAGTGACTCTTATCTCTGATAGTACATCATCACAGTGACTCTTTTCTCTGATAGTACATCATCACAGTGACTCTTTTCTCTGATAGTACATCATCACAGTGACTCTTTTCTCTTATAGTACATCATCACACCGACTCTTTTCTCTTATAGTACATCATCACAGTGACCCTTTTCTCTGATAGTACATCACCACAGTGATTCTTCTCTCTGATAGTACATCATCACAGTGACTCTTTACTCCGATAGTAAATCTTCTCAGTGCCTCTTCTCTCTGATAGTACATCATCACAGTGACTCTTTTCTCTGATAGTACATCATCACAGTGACTCTTTTCTCTGATAGTACATCATCACAGTGACTCTTTTCTCTGATAGTACATCATCACAGTGACTCTTTTCTCTGATAGTACATCATCACAGTGACTCTTTTCTCTTATAGTACATCATCACATCGACTCTTTTCTCTTATAGTACATCATCACAGTGACCCTTTTCTCTGATAGTACATCACCACAGTGATTCTTCTCTCTGATAGTACATCATCACAGTGACTCTTTACTCCGATAGTAAATCTTCTCAGTGCCTCTTCTCTCTGATAGTACATCATCACAGTGACTCTTTTCTCTGATAGTACATCATCACAGTGACTCTTTTCTCTGATAGTACATCATCACAGTGACACTTTTCTCTGCTAGTACATCATCACACCGACTCTTTTCTCTTATAGTACATCATCACAGTGACCCTTTCCTCTGATAGTACATCACCACAGTGACTCTTCTCTCTGATAGTACATCATCACAGTGACTCTTTTCTCTGATAGTACATCATCACAGTGACTCTTTTCTCTGATAGTACATCATCACAGTGACTCTTTTCTCTGATAGTACATCATCACAGTGACTCTTTTCTCTGATAGTACATCATCACAGAGACTCTTTTCTCTGATGGTACATCATCACAGTGACTCTTTTCTCTGATAGTACATCATCACAGTGACTCTTTTCTCTGATAGTACATCATCACAGTGACTCTTTTCAATATACGCGTTTGGCAAATATTGGTTGCGATATCTAGGTATAATAATTAGAGGCATTGTATTCAATTGGTCAATATAGCTCATGTACATGATCGTAATTCAGAATATGTAAAAAATCATCTTCACATAAAATTATACAATGTCTTAGTTTTGATTCTACTGTTTGACAAACAATTTTCCAACATGTTGGACCTCCTCAAACTCTAGGTTTTATTGTTTGACAACACTAAAATCCAACATTTTTAATCTAGTTTGTAAGTGTGTACGGTGCTGTAAATACATTCCTAGTTGGGAAAAAGATTCAATTTTACAGAGATTAGAGAATAAATCTATTAGAATCTGTTGAATCCAATTGGCAACATCTAGCAACTGTAGCAACATCGTCGTTAGTTTGACTGTCGTTTTATTTTTAAGGAAAAAATGTACTTTATAAGGTACTTTTTACTTGGGAAGTAACAAGTACTTGTAAAAAGTACTTCTAAGTAATTATTCAAAGTACTTTTTAGAAAGTACTTCAAGTAGTACTTGAAGTACTTACTTGTTACTTAATAACTTTACTTGGTACTTGGGAAGTACAATCCCGCCCATCTCTGCAACCAACCAACAGAAAAAGACACACTCTGTATTAGTATATAGGGTGATTTCTTATATGTGAAACTGTCCGATATTTCGTAACTCACCCTATTTATTTCGCATAATTAATAGATTATTATTCACTTACCTCAAAATATTTGAGTAGTTTTTATTTGAAATACAACTTTGAGCTTTCCATAGGCATAAAAAATATATAAAATTCCTATCATTCATCTTTAAATTCCTATAAAATAAATAAATCGATTAATAAACACAAGACGAAAATTATCAGTAAACGATATTCGTTCTCAATTTAGGTATTTTAATTAATTCTAGAGCGAAAATGATAACCAAAGTAGCGTCGTGTTGGCCAGAGTGCTAGTCTATTAAATTGAGCCAAACATAGATTGAGCCACATCTCACCTCAAAAAACAAAAGTCTAGACCTCAACCTTGATATAAGTTATTTCAGATAACAGATAAATAGTAATAATTAAGATAGATCGAAACTAACCGTATTTTCTTTGTCATTTTCAATTGCTTAATTACTTTATTAATGTATTTCACTCAGTACCTTGCTGGGTAAATTGTTTTAACACTGTAGGTATAGCTTCAAGTAATTTTGATTATAGTTTGTACCTACAATCACATGCATTAAGTTTTATTAATAATATTTCTGGCAGCTCTTTGCATTTACTTTTCTAAATTTTTGCTCTCGTAAATGTACATTAAACTTCCCTTGAAAATATACTTCATAGAAAGCGCCTACTTATCTCCCAGCTCATAGAAAATTGTACCCATTTGCTGGTAGACCGATGTATTTATGATGCACTTGAATATTAACTAATCAGCGGAACTTGATATTGAGTTTTGTTTATTTTAATTGTATTTAGTAATGATTTAAAAAGTAAATATATTAACAAAGAATCTTCTTAGTTTTTTTCCTCTATGAGGTATAAATAAAGGAGGTCCTCACGTGCTTCTGCCATCAAATGAACAGTGAAATTGACGCTTGTAGAGCGGCTACAGACGTAGCATTGGAAATCATATCAGTGGCTAGAACCACGCGTCAGCAGCCGTATGGCTCGAGCAGTGTGGCTCTTGCCGCTTCAGCCGCCGCATTGGAATCCCACCTTTACTCACCATCTTGTAAGCTCGTCAGCTAGCAGCGAGTAAACTAGCCTCGTGTCATCGAGGCTTTAAGAATTAAATCAGGATATATTTATTGTATTTTGGTCTAAACAGCAGACAGCACTAAAACATGTGATTGTCCAGATACTTACTTACAGTAACTTCGTTTTACTAGCGCTTCAGCCTAGGTCCATCTCGCGCCGAAGGATTGTCCAGATAACGGTTATTATGAACAGTTTTTGAGGAAATGACGATGATTAAAAGTTCAATTAATTTATATTTTTGCACACACAATATCCAAAACATTTAGATACCACACACAGTGATTCACGAAATAAATACAAACACGATCAGTATCTAGAGAAACTCTATCAATTCTCTAGAAAATTCCACATAAATAATACCATAAACCATAAAACTGAGTAAAAATAAATTGAAGTTAAAAAATTGAAACCAGTTAATGGTAAACTCCAATTACAAATTACATATAACTTATTACAGCATATAAATTGTGATATTATATTGTTTACAATTCATTCCCTGGGGTCCATGAGTATCTTTTTTGCTTTCCCTGAGCAGAGAAGGAAGAAAGCATCTTTGTACTGCGTCATGGGCATTTGATGCGAAATCACAGGAGTGGCATCAACTTGACCAGAATGAAGCAAAAACTCACATTCTTTCCACGTCGAGAAGATTCTGCCAAGAGAAATTTAAATTAAAAAAAGAGAATACATATAAATTCTGAATATTAAGAAACAGCATTAATCAAAGATAAAAAATTCACTTCACCCCTGACAGTGACCACCAACCTAGTAAACTAATAGTTAACTAAACACGAGGTTGCTGTTGCATAAATTCATTCGACCATATTTGTTTCGTTATATAAAAATTGTTGAATAATGTTATTCTTCCTCTGTGTTTTGGTTATTTTAATATAACCTTGGCTCTTTACCTTCTCCCATGCACTGTTACCAAAGTCAAAGATTTCAATACAAAATTCTGAACAGCATTTTCAATGTGAATGGCAGACTTCGGCAAGCCAATTAGAGCAATTTCTCCTCCCTGAAAATAATAGAAATTCAGGACAAATTACTTCACTAACTGTGCAAATTTAATTTCAAACTTAGCAGTTGTCTGTGTTTTACTACAGGAGGGAAATGCATTAATTACATTCTGTAGCCAAGAAGAGCAAGAGTTGAGTAGAACGGTAGCTCCAGTTGCCTCCACAATGCGTGCAAACAAATTACCATTCGTGAGTGTTAGGACACGCTTCCCTATGTTCTCCTGCGAATAACATCAAAACTATTTACACAGAACTTTAGTACTTTTCCTTTTTTTTCAAAATATTATTACTTTATAAGAGTATAAGTAGGCATTGGTAACTACTCAGAATTCCTTGATATATTTTTAAAACATCTTTAAATTATGTGGAATTGATAATTTATTCGATTTTTTTTTTCAGTATAAGATTAATGAAATTCTTTGGTTGCAATTGACTGACTTTCAAAGAGTTCACCACAACATCAGCCCCCATCTTCTTAGCTGCTTCCAGTCTCTCAGCATTCATATCAACACACACAACTGAAGACGCACCTGAACCATAACAAAGTACTTTAGTGAATTTTATATTATAGATTTTTAAATTGAAAATAAAAGAAACACACAAGGCATTGTGAAATGATATGCAAAGGCAATCATAACCTTTGATAATATGGATTTTCCGTTGAGTATGAATCTTTTCAATCATAACTGAGAATTATATAAATCGCAATGTTTAAGTTGATTACGAGTGGAAGGCGATTTACCAACGTGCTTATTTTATTAATGCTGAATTGAATGTAGAAACTCAGAATATTTGAATATTCTGGAGAAAATTAGGTAGTATTCGTGAATCAAAAACTTACGATACTAATTACTACAAACTGTGGATTCAATTGTCATATGTTATCCTAATTACAATGATATTTGAGTGAGGATTTCTATTAAACGGTTCCGATTCAGTAAGAAAGATGAATACAATATTTAATAATGATTTGTTTAAATATATTTCTTCGACGCTGTAAAAGCATATAGCCAGTCTAGATGACTCACCGAAGCTTTTAGCAATAGCTACAGCAAATAGTCCTACAGGCCCAGCACCAAGAACCAAAACTGTTTGTCCTTTCACAGAGATTTGAGACACAGCATTGTGAGCCACTCCTGGTAAGTGTAACGATTAATATGATACTATTCCTATCATTGCTTATTGTATTGAATTAAGAAAGAAAACATAAAAAAGAGTAAATCATCAACAATTCTCCCCTCACCCATTGGTTCCAAAACACACGCTTGAGCATCAGTAAGGTTTGCAGTGAGAACATAACAGCACCTAGCAGGAACAACACTGTATTGGGAGCATCCCCCTTGATCTGTGCCTTTGCCATGGCCATACTGAGACATATTCAGACAAATATCTGGTCTGCCATTCTGTGTGAGATATGAATATCATTTAATTTATTTAAATTCATGTAATTTATTTATTCAAAATGGATAATCTAACAATGGAATAACTGTTTTTATTATATACATATTGACTATTACTAGTCAATATTTCCGATTTGGATCTTATTAACTGATCTAGTAATTAGTCATCGATTTATCTTTGTTCAAATAAACAGGAGATCATTTGACCAGTTGATTCATATATAATATAACTTACCTTACATATGAGACAGTCTCCACAGTAGAAATGGTTCTCTACAGCAATCTTCTGCCCAACAGCAACACTTGTGACTTCTTCTCCCACCATCACAACTTCGCCTGTCATTTCATGACCTGACAATATTAATCATAATTAGAATTATATTTAGATCAACAAATTTAGATCAACGGTTATGAGTAGTTGACAAGATAAAATGATCTCCCAGAGCCAGAAAAGATGTTCTTATATACTTTTTGACTGTAATTACCCTAATAACTACCATCTGACTGAATACACAGAAGCTTCACAACTCATATTGCATGCAGAAGCGTAACAGAACATGACAAAATTCATTTCCCTCGGGTAGCCAAAGAGGATGCATCCCCACTTTAATAATAATTGTAACGCAGTTAGGTAATATTTATAATGGTTTTATATAAATACTATTTAAGAAAAGAAAAATTATAAATTTTTCACAATGTAAGGTAAGACTATAAATAGTTGCCCTCTGGCGCGGCTGATGACTTTCCTAGCTGTCTCAGGCTGTTATCAAATGAAAGAGCGACCATTTTGAATAAATGGTATTCCATTCATTATAGTACATTGGGAAGAATTATTTTGAGACAACAGCTTTTTGTTTTATTGCAATAAGTTTTTATTTTTTTGACAGTATTTACTGAACAACTGTAAGTAATCTATAAACCGGTAACATAAACCACGCAACGTGTTATTCTGGCGGAGAATCGTCAAGCGGTGCGTTCTCCTGTCACTAGTTTTGAGCTATCAGAATGAACGAGTTTGTCGTTTTTCAAGTTCAACCGAAGGTAGCATTGTGTATGCACGTCAAAATTCACAGTCTGTGGTGATTTAGGCCTTTGTGATGGCCAGTGGGAAATTTCCCCCTGGCATTATGCCTTTTGGAGTCGAATCAAATTGTAGAACGGTACACATTTCATTCCCCTTCAAATAGTGTATTTCAATTATTTTTCCCCCATCATCATCAATTTTGAAAAGTAGGTACATGTTTTATCACTTCCATTCTCCTTTTATCGGGTAATATAGGGGTAGGATTTTCTCCAAATATTGTTTAAATTAAAGGTAATATACACTCTTTCTGTATCCACTAATACCCTTATACAAAATGGAAATTAAATTAACTGATAAGTATAACTAATCTTAGGAGTTAGGAATAAACGATTTGATGAATAGTTATTTAAGCTTTGAGAGTCTTCCTTTCAGCAGCGTTCACACGATCAGTATGTATCGTTAGTATTTTTATTGACAATATTGGATATTGACAATATCGAGTTCGCACGATCAATAATGTACTGTCAATATTTCTATCAGTAGTTGCTCTGACTAAGGAAGAGGTCTAAACGATCAATATAGTACCTTATACTCTCCATCAATCCATGAATGCTCTAATATTGATGAGATTTCTGAGCAATTTTGATCGCATCAATATTTTCATCAAGTTCATCAGTACCTCGTTCAGATGATTAATATATTGATACGATTAGTAAATATTGCCAATAACATTGATCGTGTGAACCGCCTTAGAGTATTATTCACAACTGCAAACTCACCCGGAATGAAAGGAAGCTTAGCAATAGCTCTAGCGGTTTCGTCCCACTTCCACAAGGCGATATCTGACCCGCATATTCCCACCTGGAAAAGAGTGAGTGAATTAATATATTCAGTAAAACACTTAAACGGAGATTGGTGAAATGTAGAAATATTTCAAAACGGATAATCCTTAAACGTAAATATAGAATCAAATTGAGAAATTAATGAGCGCCATCTAATGGATTCTTTGTAATTTGATGATGTAGACAATAAGATTAATTAAAAATTATATATATATTAACGTCGCAGTGTTCTGACACTCACAGTACCCGGAAAGTGGGTGTTAACAGAGGCCATAAAACAATCTGACCTTTAGAAATTTTTTGCTTGACTAATCATGATATATATGTCAATATTCACTTTCCGAGTACTGTGAGTCTATTTGAGTACCCGAGTACCTACTGCGCATGCGACGTAATCCTATTAAATATTTTAAAAGAGGTATATAAATTACGTGCTGAATCTTTTTTAGATTTTATACTTTCAAGAAATAATTAATTTTTGATAGAATTCATTTATTTTTCTTTTCTCATCATTTGCTTTTACTAAAATGATATGATAATTCTTATAGCTTCAATAAAAGAAATAACCCGTCAAATAAGTATACCACTTCCTTCAATTTAAACTGCTTAACGATTGAAACTATAAAATGGGTTTTAACTCTTTATCATTCAGCAAACCGGTTTCTTTTGTACTTAGTTTGTATGACTGACTATGATCACTAGAAAAATAAAGGGTTTATGTGCATAGAAATGTAAAGAAGCAGTAGCAATACATCTAACTAATAACTATATGTATGTGATAATTATACAGTAGACCATAGGATACGGTTCTCTATTTTCGGAGTCGTCCCGAGATTCATGATTTGTTCACAATTGTCTAAAGAAAGGTTTAATCGGTCGCTATTCGAAAAAAAATAAAGTTTTATTGTTTTCTCAGTAATAGTTATCGGGTCACATGTGATGCTCTATTACAATAGAATGTCGATTATGCATGACACGCCTTGATGTTCATAAGTTGTCACGTAGAGAATCTATAACGTGTCTTCATTTCATCTAATTTATGTGAGACATTTTCTACTAATTATACCAATATATTAAATGGAGGTTTGAAGGACAGGGTGTACTGAAAATACATCCTCTCTAGCCAGTAATTTCTATCGAAAACTGGGACTCTTTTTGCTACTTTCTATTGGCTACTTAGTCATATCAGCTACTGCGTCTTATCAGTACTATTGAGTATTCACCATATGTCCCACATTTGTTACTTACCTTGTGCACCCTAACTAACACTTCTCCTGGTCCAGGTCTAGGTATGGGTTGTTGTACCAGCTTGTAACCCTCTTCCTCGCTGTCTTTGTACAAACAAGTTTGTGTTCCTTCCATAGTCAATACACCGAAGATACTAGACACACGATTATATTTTATTAAATATCTAAATTATTTGGATGAATAAAGTGTAAAGTTGTTGCTGGGGTATTAACAGTCAATGCAGTGCTACTATATGGTTATACCATTTCACGAGAATAAAACTATTTTTCAATTAATTTTTATTTATGTAACTACCCAATCAGCATTCTTAAGGTAAATTGAATAACGGTATGCACTGAAATTCTCAATCAAAAGAGTATTGAAAGTGTTCAGTGGCTCACACAGCAACCGAATTCAGAGAACTTGTGCAGTCGTGGAAGAAAGAGAAGTAACATATCACTCGAAGGCTATTTCTACACTGCCTGAGTGAGATGTAAACAATTTCTGTCGGTTGGACCTATGATGATTCAAAATATCTCTAGTCAAATGATTCTCCATGAATTGAATCGATTTGATTCGCTTGGTGGAATTGCACCCGAAGTCTTACCACCGTCATATCTTATAACACTACTGCATGCCTGAAAACACGTTCAAACTACCTACAATAACCGCTTTGTCTTATCTTAGTGATACAACCGAGCAACAGAAACACTGATAAGGAAAACAGTTACTAGTCATTATACTATATCTAATTACTCATTTGGGTACAAAAGTAATGATACTAAAATATTCCTGAATAATGTCCTTGATTAAATATTACTGAACATTTCTGAATAATACCCCGATATTCTTTAAGTTATAAAAGACCTTGACTATTAACCCGATCGATCCCAAAATCTGATGAAATGGTTCCTGGCAATGACCAATAAAATTTCACGCAATTTGGTTGAAGACTTTCTGTGTTTCGACCTTTACCCGATCGCTGCCAAAAAAAATTCATTGAATGTGGTTCCTGGATCACCCTCCAAATTTCAAGTAATTTTGTTGAATACTTTTTAGAGTTGTGCGAATAACAAGATTACAAATTAATCCCATCAAAACATAACCTTCCGCAATTCTACAAAAGCAATAAACTTTATTATTTTATTGCTGAGATATAAGATATCAATTATAATGCATTTTCTATATATTTGATTAGAGCAAATAAATCTTCTTGAAGTTTGGAGTTTTGGAATGTTTAAACCTAAGCAGGTTATCTGCTATGAAATTTATTTTTGAGAAATATTCATTTCTTTCTACCAAACCTTTATCAGTCTGCAGTATGAGAATCGCCTCCTCAATCGGTGACTTTATTATTCTTTTATTCTACTACTTTGTTATAGGTACGTATTGCGTTAAGTATATGGTTTTTTAATATTAAATTATTGTTTAGTTATGGTTGTCAGTGAATCATCTTGCGATTTTCAGCTTTTTTTCGAAATCAATTAAATTATTAGAGGGACTATGGTTAATTAGGTTATACCTACTCTAATTTCTTTAAAAGTTATTGATGGAACTATAATATTAATGTGGTATAGTTATATCTACTCTTTTTTTTTATTTCCTTTATTTCTATAGATATATTCATAAAGCCTATCGATTAATATTTTTCCAAAGCTTTATGGTTCCAATTCTAGCTGGAAAATACTAGTGGTCCGTCTCTGTCTAAAATAACTAAATATTTTTGTGACCAGTATGGAAATATTAAATTTATTTAACTGAATTTTTTTATCAAGTTCAAATATATTTATCAATGACTACAGAAACTGAAAAATGGCTACGTATTGTGTTTCACTCCGATAATTTAAACTGTTTCAATAAATATATTTTGATATTGATAAAAAGTTATCATTAGCTTTTAGTGTACTTTTATATTCGGCTGATGGATTTCGTTCCAATTTTCTTTATTAATAGACTTTAATATACCAGTGCAATAGGGTGAAGTAGGTAAATTGCGGCACAAAATGAACTTGGGCTGCAAAACACAGGATATAAGAGATTTTGGTTTAAAAACTCATCAAAAATAGATAACTCGGTGCTCTTATTTTAATGTGAATTCAATTCAGCTGGATAAACCAAATCCGCAATTTACCTCTGTGATCCTATTGGTAAGTTATATTTCTGGTGATAGTTTTTAATTCGGTTTATAATTTCTCAAACTTATTTTTATTGCTAATTTTAAACGACATTTTGAGGGATTTAAGGTCCTATATATCTTAAAATGGTGTAAACTATTTCGGTTGTTTGCCTGACTACTGCTATCTAATTCTTATTGAGAATGGCTTTATGCCTTGATGTTACCATTTATATTTGTAGGAAATTTTTTGTCAAAGTTTGTTTGATTGAAATTGCAACACGTCTAAAATCTACCATTTTATAACTTTTATATAAACCTAAATTTATTAAAATAATTCAATTCGTAACTTATCAAGATCGAAGTTTCCCCTTTTTAGTTTGGTTTCCCAATTTACAACAGAGAAACTAGTAGGTTTATAATTTCTAGAAAATAATGACTTTGATTCAATTACTTAATTTGATTGAAATTTGCTGAAAGAAATGAATTTGTTTAGATTGATATCGCACTGTTTGCAATACTCCTACTTCACCGATTAACTCCATACTAATGACTGGTGGTTAATTGATATCGCTCTCACGCTGTAAACTTGAGCAAGGTGTTTAAATACAAGTAGTGTAGGTTACATATTTCAACGTAACTGTATATGATGACATGCAACTTACTAGGGTACATAATTAGTTGGCTAATCTTAAAATATTTATTGTAAGACTACTGAACCTGAAACACAATCCTTGCACTTAAATTTATTTGGAATGTTTCGCTCAGGTTATCCAAATGTCAAATAATTAAATCTTCTCAGACTTAAGTTTCAAAAACTTTGTGCTTATGCATCTCTTTCCATTTGCAGTACGAAATGGCTCCCCGTCCACCCCACAGACCATCTGGAGATGGTGCTGCTGGTGGGAACCCTAGTCATCCTGAAATTCTTCCTGCTGATCTGCTCATCCAGAATGAAGACCCATACCTTGGAGAAGACTTCCAAGACTCTGAAGATGAAGAGGATATTCCTGCTGATATCTCTGTGTCTTACTCTAAGATACATGGAGAAATCACTCCCGCTTTCGACGAATATAAAAATATGTCGTTCGATGAGACTGAAAGCCAGGATAAGAACGTTGTCATGGCTCGGCTAGTACGGGCCGGTAATGCTTTGGTTAGTTTGAGTGTTGTTGGTGCTAGTTACGGAGACGAGATTGTCAATCGCTTGATTCGCAGTTGTCGTGAGGTCACAAGATTGTCTCTTGTAGGGTGCAACTTTGATAACAATCACTACGTTCGGCAGATTCCTAATTACCTGACTAAGTTGGAATTATTGGACTTGAGAGAAAGCTACACAGAGCTGAATCTTTGTTTAGGACGTTGCTGCAGAAGTAAAGTTATTTTTGGAAAGAACTTTGCTACCTTGGATATCACTCGTAGCAACCTTATAGACAAGAAATTCATTAAACAGTTGATTAAAGCGCAGTGCCCTCTCTTCAATTTGTACATAAGTCACGTTGACACTGTTCCCGTGAAAACCTTAGCATCTCTCGTATATTCCCGCCGCTATGAATTGTCTGTTTTTGGTAACGGCAAACATGGTGTATCTTCCAACAGAATTTTTAAAGCCTTAAGTTTTTGTGCAAGGTTGGATGGGTACATAGAAGAGGCTCCTGAAGAAATGCATATATCAACTTTTAAAGAAATTATGAAGCTGGAAAAGTTAAAATTACTTAATCTTGATTGTTCTCGTCTACCTATTCCTACCTTAATTGAAGTGTTAGGAGTGAAAGAATCCTTTCCTATATTGACAAAGCTGGTGTTGATGAATTGTGCCTTCAACAGCTCTGAAGATAACTTCGTGACTTTAATTAAGGGTCTCTTCCCAAATATGGAGACTCTGGTCCTCCATCTCTGCCCCAACATTACAGACGATGATGTGAATACTCTAGTAGAGTCTTACACTAGCTTGAAGGATCTGACTCTCTGTTCGAGTAAGATCACCCATGCTGCCTTACGCTCATGTTTCCAGGGCAATAGACTTCCATTAACACGTATAGTAGTGACACAATGTCCCAGTCTTGATGTTCCTGCTTTGTTGGCAGAGATGAAGCATATGCCAGACTGTAAGCTGGTGGTAGATAGACAAATTGGGCAGGGTAGCACACAAATGCTGGAGAAGACTATTAGAGAGCTGTGTATTATTTACAATGTCTAAGGCTTCTTCTTGATTTTCTATTTAGTTAAAATTTCATGTTTGATTTTTGTTCAGATTTTCGCAAAATTTTAAAATGTTTGTCAGTGAAATAAAGTTTATTAAATTTAATTGCAATTTTAATTCCCAGATGTTTTGGTTCTAGGTATATTCCACCCTAGGTATATTCCACCCCTGTGACAATGTTCATTAGGGTGATAATAAAAAGTCAAAGACTAAATTTCTAGATGGCCATTTGTTAAATATTTCGTATCCATGAAGAAGTAATTCAGACGATATCATGAGACATTCGGATGATTTTTGTAAGTAGCTTCAGTCATTTTTTAAAATTTTATCCTAATATACAAAAATATAAATATTCATAATATGGTAGTTTATTTCAAAGTTTACATGTTGCGCAAATAAATATTCATCCCTTTTTAACGTGATACTATAGTACATGCTCTTACAACAATGGTTGGAAGTGGTGTGGAGGGAGTCTATTGGCAGAGAAAACCCATTCATTGTCTTTCTTTTTACTTGTAAGTTGCCGTTTGGGATTCTAGGACAAATATTCCCGTGGTCAAAATCTCTCGCATGTAAAAAAGGCAATAATATCCCCAGTCTTAAAACCCTGTACCCATCCCCTGCAAAATCCTACTGGTAAAAAAAGCCTTCAGTCAGAAACTATTTTCCAACCACTTTTACTCTTAGTAAAAAATAACAAATACAAAATAATATAAAAATAACAAGTACAATATCATTTAAGCTTACAATTAATATCGCTTTTGTGTAGGCGTAGTGAAGAAAATCAGCTTGTGATTTAAAATCAAAATATCTCCACTGATAAAAAAGTGTTCACACAATCTTTCTTTCTGCTTTTTATCACATGTGTAGTGAAAAAAATACAGCTTGTGACTGACCAACTAAAGGTTTAATTTGCAACAATGGAAATGAGAGTATCCTAGTATTGTATAAAATATTAATGATTATCAATAACTGACAAACCTAACCAGTAAAGTGGGGTGGAAAATATCGGTCACTGATGTTTTATATCGATGTCCAAAACTATAGAAAAACTGATTAGTAGGGTTGTGACAATATTCTTTTGGCTTAAAGAATTATTCTTTATGCTTTTTAGCTATAAAGCATATTTTTTGAAATAAAGAATATTCTCAAAATATGCTTTTATCTAATCAAATAGTCCAAGTGACTGCAAATGAAATACAAACTAATTTTTATTGTTTGAATGAATGATTTAAGAAATTTTATGTTTAAAATACTAGGTGAGGAAATTACCTTATTGAATCATTGGAATCTGTAAGGCGATAATTAATAGTAATAATTTCAATAAGGAGTACACGATAGGAGCCGCTATTTTGTGTTACGCTTTACCTATAGTAAACGGTTACTATTCATTGGTGCGACCCTCCATCAGTCCAACACTTTTGCAGTTTATTTCTGATTGAACATGAAAATATATGTACATCGGGGGATGGGACGAGCTACCCTCCTACCCTGCCAGGTCATTAAAAAAATCATGAAGTGTGCAGTACAACAAACTAGCGAATACTACAATCTCCATTATATCGAATGAGGAAATGCATCATACAAATTAGCTAATATTAGAAATAAAGTAAAATAAGAGAGGAATATAACCAACGTAAAAAAAAATAAAGTAAAATAAGAGAGGAATATAACCAACGTAAAAAAAATAAAGGTAAATATTATTTTATTTAAATTGATATACCTATCTATAATGTAAATTTATGTAATATTTTTTATTTTAATCAAAAAATAAAACGAGAAATAACACAGAAAGATGTAACTGTCGGACTACTAATGACACGTCCCCATTGTAAACGGAGCTAGGACGTTTCGGTACCATATTTTTTATTCCCAGACGAACCTTTCAAATTCGAATGAGTCAAGACTACAAATTATAGCAGATAACAGACGTAGAATTATTTTCGAGAATTTAAAAACAGCTATGATCATTAAATGTAACAAATGCTAGATTTCTTTATTGTTCAAGTTATTTTCTTAAACAGTTCACTATTTATTATTTTGGTTACCTAATACAGACTGAACTGTCTCAATTTGACATTGTTTCATACCCTGCCTTCTTTATAAATATACCATCAATGAAAACTCTCAATTAAAATTAGCCTTATTTGATATTTCAAAGAAATTAGAACATATAAAGCTAACCTGAACGCCTATTATTGAGCATATAAAGCTAACCTGAACGCATAAAAAGCATATTTTGAGCATAAAAGCATATTTTTTAGCATAATAGCATATATATAAAGCATAAAGGCATATTTAACAAGCTTAAAGCATAAAGCCTAAAAGCATATTTCAAAAAGAATATTGTCACAACCCTACTGATTAGACTATTTAAAGGATATACTGTTACCACCATAGTAAATAAAGAGTGAAGTATGCTAAGTATAACATTGTACCTAACATCCTTAAATACAACTAAGACGTGACCGCGGTTAAACAAATGACGTCACACATGGTTTTTCCATTTTTTAAAATAAGAACCACTCTATTATTCAGTTGTGCATTTTCATGGGAATTTAACTTAAATTAAAAAAAATTCATGACTTTTTACTCTTTTCACTAATAATTTTCTACTTAAAAGCCTTCAAATCATTCAGTAGAGTAAGGTGACTGAAGGATTTAAGACCATTTTTCGTTTGTCTGATAAGAATTTTCATTGAAAATTTCATTAGTCTTATTTTAGGCTTTTCAAATCAAAAATTAATTTGGTAATCTATCTATAGTAAATGAAATAAAAATCACAGTAACACAATAAAGAAATCTAGCTTTTATTAAATTTGATGATCATAGCTTTTTTTAAATTTTCGAAAATAAATCTAGTTACGTCCGTTATCTTTTGGGTTGTGACGTGGCATTAAATGCATGGTGCCTGCAGTTATTCTTAATGCATGGTGCATGCATGCCTCATGCAGTTATTCTTAAATGCATGTCTCATGCACTTATTATTAATGCATGGTGCATATGCATGCCAGCATGCCTCATGCAGTTATTCTTAAAAGCATGCAATATGCATGTATTTTCTTTTTAATCGCATGCAGCTGATTCTTCTAGACTTATTTGTCTAGTCATAAAATGCAATGCTACTGAGTAGAGTAGTGACAATATGCTTTTAGCATAAAAATATAATCTCTACCATATTTTTATTAAGTAATTCTTTTTATTAACTTGTTCTTTTTATTAAAAATATATCCCTTTTATTAAAAAGTAGTAAAACTTATTCTTATCAAAATATATTCTTGTCAACAATAAATAAAAAAAGGCATGAAACTAATATATTTCTCATTTCAAAGATATGCCATATAAGTAGGGTTGTGATATCATGTACTTAAAACATGCCATGAAAGCAATGCACTTATGCCTTGAAAGCATGCACTTATGCTCTACAAAAAATGCACTTAAGTCTTGAAAGCATGCACGTATGCCTTGAAAGCATGCACTTATGCTCTACAAAAAATGCACTTAAGTCTTGAAAGCATGCACGTATGCCTTGAAAGCATGCACTTAAGCTCTGAAACATGCTATTAAAGCTTTATTGCATGCATTTTGTATTTACATTTAAAATAGTTAGTCCTTTTTCCGTCATTTTCTTTGCATGCACTTTGAAAAAAGTGTATGTCCTTTGTTTGGTAGGGCTATGCTGCTAGGACAATTGCCACCCGCGGATAATTGCCACCCCCGGACAATTGCCACCCCCGGACAATTGCCACCCAAATATTTATTAGCAGGCCTCTTAACTTTAAAAATGGTGATAAAATATGTATAATATTTTTGTACGATTAATTATTAATTGTATACATTATAAGATAAAAAATTTCATTCCATATTTAATAATTTAATATTTTATAAAATTAATTATTCCCATAAAAATATTTAGATATTAAATATCTAAATTTTTATTTTTTATTTATAGTTAAATTAAAACGTTTATTTAAATAGAACAATTATTCAGTTTTTTTTTATTTATATTATAAATTTCTCAGTAACAGAGGGAAACTTTTAATTTATATTACCTTAGTAAAGTATACTAAATAGTGAATATTAAATTAATTCAAATTGTACCGTAAACATGCAGATGGAACCAAGTGAAACTCAAATAACAATAACATAACGGAAAATATACAAATAACTTATATCTAGGGATGTGACATTGCGCATATTGCATATATGCAGTTCTCTGCATATATTTCAAGAGCATATAATATGCACGTGTGCATATATGCTAACCGATTTTAACGCTACTTGCAGTTTTAGAGGATAGCACTAGGGTTATGCTCTTCAACTACGAGGTCTTAGATTTTTGTGTTAGGTAGGCTCGTAGGCTTCATTTACTATCACCTCTTCATTTCCCTCTTCCAAACGTGAGTGCAGCCACCGGTGCTTGTGTCCCGTTTCGTCACATTCCTTGGTAAGTGACTGCATTCACGGAGTAGCTTTTCTGCATCCATGAGCATTGTCACCGACGGTGGTAAGTGACTTTGTTCATGGAGCCACTTTCCTCTCTGACTACTTCTTCTAGTCCCTTGTATTTAATTTCCTTTTGACGTCAGCGATATGGCCTTTGGTTCCGAAGCAGACGTTAAACCCTACTAAATTAATTAATTAATTATATGCTAATCGAGAAATATGCATTTCTTGGTTAATTTTCAACATGTAAATGTCTAACCAATGCCGTTTTCTTCTGGGACCCCTGCATAGAAAACGATTTTAACTGTGAACCCAAGTATATTTTATAAAACTAATTATTCAAATTAAAAAAGTTTGTAGGTGGAATATTGAATTTACAAATGTATTAATAAATTTATATGACACTTGGTATTCAGTAAATACTAGTAATAATTGATAAATAAATGAATACAATTATTTAGAGAGTTGTTCTATACGAAAAATATGGAAACTAATAGCTCGTAGGTATATAATTTATTAAAGTAATTTATTAAAGTAATTAAACACATAACTGTGTAAATTAATCAAGTAAAGACTTAGTGTCGCTCCTCATAGCTGGGGGTCCTTTAAAGGGAACCTCTGGTCTAACAAAATAGTTTTTGATTCTCGAGTCATGACTAAAGTAATGAATGGAATGTGATATATGAATGTAGGATAATTTAGAAGATTGAATTTGGCTGAAAAAAACATTTGTTCCTCTTTTTTCTTGTGATGTAAAAGGAGTGTTTTCCCAGTACAAAACTACATTAGCAGATAATAGAAGGAGATTAATTTCTAAAAACCTGAAATACCATTTAACAATAAAGTGCAATTCCACTGTTTAAAATTGAATGTGTATGTTTGAAATTAACGTATACTATTAAAGAAATCTGAATTTAAAACAGCTTTGCTTTATTTTATTTTCAAACGTTAAACATTTAGCAGAAAAATAAAAACTTAAGATTACACTTTCGTTTTATTGTAAGTTCCATTCAAACCTCCAAAGTACAATTACATTCAAAACATAACTATATACAGATTAACTTCATTATAAATTCCGTAATTAATTTTGAGCATATAATATGCACACTATATTGAATAATTTTTGGCATATAAAATGCATATTTCGAATATGCATTTATTTCAGCATATATGCACATTGACTTTTTTCATATTACATGCAAAAATAGTCATATGACTCATATAATATGCTGCTTATCGCGTCAAAAATTATGCATATTTTATGCTGCATATTGTCACATCCCTAGATATTAGCAATCTCCTCAAATAACATTTGGATGTTAATTTCCTGTTTCGGTGCAATGGAAATCTTTGAAGAGTTTATATAAGTTTTATTACCTTGAATTATGGCACATGGATTCAATGTGTATATCGTCTGACCAAGTTCAGTCACAGTAATATCGGGTTGATAAAACGTGTAAATTTTAAATTTGAACTCAGAAACGTTAAAAACTTGATAGGATAAAATAAAATTGCATTTTCTGATATTAATTTATGAAACTTTCCAATATCGAACCCTGAACAGGTTTTCCATGCATTAACCTGAATTCGGCTTGTATGTTCCAATAATTTTTGCATGTAATGGTGGGCAACGGTCTTCTAAAATACCTACATACTTAATTACTTTCTATTGTTTTTTTTGTAAATATATATTCGTTAGTTGTATCTAGGTAAATTTTGCCTATATGTAGGGCTGTGACGTGGCATTGAACGCATGGTGCATGCATGCCGCATGCACTTATTCTTAAATGCATGGTGCATGCATGCCGCATGCATTTATTCTTAAATGCATGGTGCATGCATGCCGCATGCACTTATTCTTAAATGCAGGTTACATTCATGCAATATGCATGCATTTTCTTTTTAATCGCATGCTGCATATTTTTCTACACTTATTTGTCTAGTCATAAAATGCAATGCTACTGAGATATAAGTAGGGATGTGTCAATATGCAGGATAAAATATGCATAATTCTTGACGCGATATGCAGCATATTATATGCCTATTTCCGCATATAATATGCAAAAAGTCAGTGTGCATATATGCTGAACCAAAATGCATATTGGAAATATGCATAGGTTATATGCCCTAAGTTAATTACGGAATTTAAAATAAAGTTAATCTGTATATAGTTCTTTTTTGACTGTAATTGTACTTTGGAGGTTTGAATGGAATTTATAATAAAACGAAGGATTTATATTCACTGCGAAATGTTTAGCGTTCGAAAATAAAATATAACAAAGCTGTTTTAAATTCAGATTTCTTTGAAACTACAGTGAAACTCCTGAGTTATGAAGTAATGTTTACTTCATAACTCAGAGCCACTTCATAACTCAGAGCCACTTCATAACTCAGAGCCACTTCATAACTCAGAGCCACTTCATAACTCAGAGACACTTCATAACTCAGAGCCACTTCATAACTCAGAGCCACTTCATAACTCAGAGCCACTTCATAACTCAGAGCCACTTCATAACTCAGAGCCACTTCATAACTCAGACCCACTTCATAACTCAGAGCCACTTCATAATTCGTGTGCAGTGAGAGTTTTCTGTGATTAAAATCATAGAGAATTTTGTCATTGGGGAATAACTATGGTATAATTCTTATATGGATGTGCACTAATATTTTATACAAAATTGAGGTAATTAAACAAATATTAGGTTAATGTTGTGGGAAATCAATATAGCTACTCATTATTGTACAAAATTAATATACAGGGCGGGGCGTAAGTTTGGAAGTAATTTTTCAAACATTAATATAATTCTTATAAATAAGTTCCTAAGTAGGTGATAGGGTTTGAACTATAGTAGAGACACTACATTATGACGTGGCAGTGTTATTTTTTACAAAAATTTAGTCAATTCAAAAATGTCAGACAAAAGAGAAACCATTATTGCTCTACACCGTGCCGGGAAGTCAGATTCCGTCATTTCAAAGACTCTCTCAATAGCGAGATCGACTGTTTGGAAGTGTGTGAAGCGTTTTAATGAGAGAGGAGACTTGACTGATCGTCCAAGAAGTGGTAGACCACGATCACAACGCACCAAGCAACTGATAAAATGAGCCCGAGAGAAGATCAGGAGGAACCCGAAAAGGTCAATACGATTGTTAGCCAAAACAGCTAATGTGAAACCCAGAACAATGAGAAGAGTTGTCAAAGAAGACCTAAAGATGTCCTCTTTCACCCTCTAAAAGAGACAGACTCTGTCAGAAGCTGTAAAGAAAAAGAGATTGGAGAGAAGCAAAGCACTTCTGAGAGAATTGAAGTCTGGCACGGCTGGTGAAATTGTTTGGTCTGACGAAAAACATTTCACAGTGGAAATGGCTCACAACCGGAGGAATAACAGAATAATTGGTAAAAGTGCAAAAGACATCCCATACAACCAAAAAACTGTCCACAGAACCATGAAACCTGCTTCAGTAATGGTCTGGGACGCCGTTTCAGAAACTTGGAGATTTCCTTTAATTTTTGTGGAACAAGGCGCCAAAATCAATGCTAAATGTTATATTGAGAATATTTTGACGCCAATGTTGGAGTCAGCTAAGGATCACTTCGGTAATGACACTCTATGGACATTTCAGCAAGACGCGCGACTTCACATACTGCAAATGTCACTCAAAACTGGTGCCATGACCATCTTCCACGGTTTTGGTCCAAAGAAATGTGGCCTCCCTGCTCCCCAGATGTTAATCCTATGGACTTTTCGGTATGGTCCATTCTTGAATCAAAGGCCTGTGGTAAATTCCATCGCAGTGTGGATGATTTAAAGCGTTCGCTCCAGAGATCTTGGAAGGAAATTTCACAAGAACAGTTGCGTGCCGCAGTAGGAGGAGTTCGGAGGAGATTTGAGGCTGTTATTAAAAACAAGGGGGGACATTTTGAATAAATTTATGATTTTTGAATTCTTAAAACCCTTATGTAATAATATATAACTTTAAATTATTAAATATATTTTTCGTTGGATTATAATATGCACTTTCATTTGCTTCCAAACTTACGCCCCACCCTGTATATCATGGTAGAAGTCATTTATGCCTAAATTTAAATCATTAACAAAAATACACATCATTTAAACCTCAAATAATAAAGAAAACACAGTTTATACTCAATATATCCGATTTATTAATAACCTAATCTGTATAGTAAATCTTTGCCATTCTGATTTACATTTTCATATATAATACTCCATTATAGGATGATACACAATTATAGGTGGTATCCTATATTTGAGTATCATCCTATAATGGGCTATTACCCTATAATTGGGTATTATCCTATAATAGAGTATTATTCTATAATAGAGTATCATTCTATAATAGATTATTATCTTATAATACTCTATCTTATTCTAGTGGAGAAGATTGCAATAACCCACTATTGTATTGAAGTTGTAATTTTCATTAAAAAAAAAACACTTAATTTTGTAATTGCTTGTCATACTTGCATTTTTCATTTTTACTTCTGCAATATGACTTTCACTTGTGCCAATTCATTTTTCAATTCTGCCAATTCATTATTCACTTCTGCCATCTTGACTTGGAAAAGGTATAGTTATACCTCAAGAACTATAGTTCTCTATGATTTAAACAAAGAAAACTACTTCATAACTGAGGTGCATTTCATAATTCATGTCCTTCATTACTCGGGTGCTTCATAAAAAAAACTTCATAACTCAGGAGTCTTACTCTAAGTTAATTTCAAACATACACATTCAATTTTAAACAGTGGAATTGCACTTTATTGTTAAATGGTATTTCAGGTTTTTAGAAATTAATCTCCTTCTATTATCTGCTAATGTAGTTTTGTACTGGGAAAACACTCCTTTTACATCACAAGAAAAAAGAGGAACAAATGTTTTTTTCAGCCAAATTCAATCTTCTAAATTATCCTACATTCATATATCACATTCCATTCATTACTTTAGTCATGACTCGAAAATCAAAAACTATTTTGTTAGACCAGAGGTTCCCTTTAAAGGACCCCCAGCTATGAGGAGCGACACTAAGTCTTTACTTGATTAATTTACACAGTTATGTGTTTAATTACTTTAATAAATTACTTTAATAAATTATATACCTACGAGCTATTAGTTTCCATATTTTTCGTATAGAACAACTCTCTAAATAATTGTATTCATTTATTTATCAATTATTACTAGTATTTACTGAATACCAAGTGTCATATAAATTTATTAATACATTTGTAAATTCAATATTCCACCTACAAACTTTTTTAATTTGAATAATTAGTTTTATAAAATATACTTGGGTTCACAGTTAAAATCGTTTTCTATGCAAGGATCCCAGAAGAAAACGGCATTGGTTAGACATTTACATGTTAAAAATTGACCAAGAAATGCATATTTCTCGGTTTGCAATTTATATGCACACGTACATATTATTATGCTCTTGAAATATATGCATATAACTGCATATATGCAATATGCACAATGTCACATCCCTATTGATATCATTTATCAGGATTATAAAGCTAATTGCAGCACTTTTATGAATAGAGCATAAAAAGCATAATTGAGCACAAAAAGAATGTAAAGCATATCTCAGAGCATAAAAGAATATATTTAGAGCATATGGTGAAAATATTCCTTGAGAATATAAAGCATATTTCAAAGAGAATATTGTCACAAACCCTATTGATAAATAAATGAATAAAACTATTTTAGAGAGTTAATATGAAAATTAATAGCACGTAGGTAGCCATATAATTTATTTAATTAAACACAAAACGTTTTGAATTTATCAGTTAATGACTTAGTGTTGCTGCTTACAGCTGGGATCATTTAAAAGGAAAATAAAGTTTATGATTTTCGAGTCATGACTAAAGTAATGAACAGAATGTGATATATGAATGTTGGATAGTTTAGAAGATTGAATTTGACTAAAAAAAACATTTGCTCCTCTTGTTTCTTGTGATGTAGAATTACAGGCATCCCCCGCTTTAGTTACCAAATCACGACTCAGTTTAGATACAAACGGTAACTAAAGCGAATAAAAGTAACAATAAATTTATAATTGTCACTGCTCTATTATATATATCATTTTCTATTAGTTATAGAAAGAAATTTTGTTCTAGAGTTATTAGAGTACTACGTATATAAGCATATTAATAATAATATACAGTCTTTCATTGTTTGTGACTGTGATGAAAAAGTTTAAAGTCGTGCATTTATTAAATGTTTTGAAATCCATCCATAGCTTAACTCTCACTCAGTATAGGTGAGTAATTAATAGATACTTAGACTTCTATAATTATTGTGCTACATTTAACAAACAGCAATTTTATGCTCCATGAAATATTTTTGGTAGTAGGGTATTATAAGTTCCAAGTTATTGGTTGGTTCTACAATTTCGGACACGTCAGAAAAGAAAATATTATAATTATTATTATTTAACTTCTATTCTAATTGGTATCATGGATACCAATTGAAATAAAAGTTAAATAATGATTATTATATAAAGATTTTAGAGCAGGAGCCCAGGAGGGTCAGCCTAGCTGAAAAAGTTACCGATTTTAAATAGTGTCACAGTGTCTGGCACCAATTGCCGACCTAGGATCTGTACGTCTGCCGGGTCTCACCTGGTGGGTGCGGTCATAGGCGGGGTTTTAATGGTAGTCAAAACTAAGCTAGATTAGCTGAAAAGGTTACCACTTGAAACTAATTGCAAAATGTCCAGCATAACCCCATGAATCATTAAATGTTACTGCCAGACGTTTTCAGTGGTGGGTTGCCTCCGCCAGAGGCCCAAAATGGCGATCCCAAAACTGAGCTAGATTAGCTTTAAAGGTTTTCACTTGAAACCGGTGCTAGAAACATAGGAACGCACCGAAACCGAGGCAAATATGTATTTTAGAGTACTGTTTATACCATTTAAATGCTCAGGTAGGTTATAAATATATATTGCAAAAGAATACTTGAATGAACACCGGAACGGACCAAAAATGGACCAGAACAGACCAAAAATGGACCGAAACGTAGTCAAATATGGATTTTAGAGTACTGTTTTTGCATCAGTTTAAATGCTCAGGGAAGTTATACAGGGTGGGGCGTAAGTTTGGAAGCAATTTTTCAAACATTAATATAATTCTTAAAAATAAGTTCCTAAGTAGGTGATAGGGTTTGAACTATAGTAGAGACACTACATTATGAAGTGTTAGTGTTATTTTTTACAAAAATTTAGTCAATTCAAAAATGTCAGACAAAAGAGAAGCCATTATTGCTCTACACCGTGCCGGGAAGTCAGATTCCGTCATTTCAAAGACTCACTCAATAGCGAGATCGACTGTTTGGAAGTGTGTGAAGCGTTTTAATGAGAGAGGAGACTTGACTGATCGTCCAAGAAGTGGTAGACCACGATCACAACGCACCAAACAACTGATAAAATGAGCCCGAGAGAAGATCAGGAGGAACCCGAAAAGGTCAAAACGATTGTTAGCCAAAACAGCTAATGTGAGTCCCAGAACAATGAGAAGAGTTGTCAAAGAAGACCTAAAGATGTCCTCTTTCACCCTCCAAAAGAGACAGACCCTGTCAGAACTGTAAAGAAAAAGAGATTGGAGAGAAGCAAAGCACTTCTGAGAGAATTGAAGTCTGGCACGGCTGGTGAAATTGTTTGGTCTGACGAAAAAATTTTCACGTTGGAAATGGCTCACAACCGGAGGAATGACAGAATAATTGGTAAAAGTGCAAAAGACATCCCATACAACCAAAAAACTGTCCACAGAACCATGAAACCTGCTTCAGTAATGGTCTGGGCCGCCGTTTCAGAAACTTGGAGATCTCCTTTAATTTTTGTGGAACAAGGCGCCAAAATCAATGCTAAATGTTATATCTAGAATATTTTGACGCCAATGTTCGAGTCAGCTAAGGATCACTTCGGTAATGACACTCTATGGACATTTCAGCAAGACTTCACATACTGCAAATGTCACTCAAAACTGGTGCCATGACCATCTTCCACAGTTTTGGTCCAAAGAAATGTGGCCTCCCTGCTCCCCAGATGTTAATCCTATGGACTTTTCGGTATGGTCCATCCTTGAATCAAAGGCCTGTGGTAAATTCCATCGCAGTGTGGATGATTT
Source organism: Caprella mutica (assembly GCA_947561585.1). Lineage (NCBI taxonomy): Eukaryota > Metazoa > Arthropoda > Malacostraca > Amphipoda > Caprellidae > Caprella > Caprella mutica. The sequence goes on along the minus strand of CANNZV010000514.1, from coordinate 173,956 downwards.
AAAGCGTTCGCTCCAGAGATCTTGGAAGGAAATTTCACAAGAACAGTTGCGTGCCGCAGTAGGAGGAGTTCGGAGGAGATTTGAGGCTGTTATTAAAAACAAGGGGGGACATTTTGAATAAATTTATGATTTTTGAATTCTTAAAACCCTTATGTAATAATACATAACTGTAAATTATTAAATATATTTTTCGTTGGATTATAATATGCACTTTCATTTGCTTCCAAACTTACGCCCCACCCTGTATATTGCCAAAGAATACTTGCATTGACATATGAAGAGGTTAATCAAGAAAAACGTAATTATTACAACTAGCGTTATTTCAGATAATCGTATAAACAACAAACTGATAGTCTTTTCCATTGCATGATACGTGTACTGCATGGTTGTGCCTGTCTATTTTTTTCTGTCTATTCCTATCCGTTAATTCTTATCTGTCTATTCTTATACGTTAATTCATACCTATCTATTATTATCCGTTAAATCTTTTCTTTCTATTCTTATCCTTCAATTCTTCTCTGTCTATTCTTATCTGCATATTCTTATCTGTCTGTTTTTATCTGTCTATCCTTATCTGTCTATTCTTATCCGTTAAATTTTATCAGTCTATTCTTATCTGTCTGTTCTTATCTACCTATTCATATCCGTTTAATCTTATCTGTGCCACCAGGGGCTCTATCCTGAAGCTGTCTGTGGTGAATGGAAGAGAAGCGGGATAGCATCCCTTGCACCCCAAACTGTTGTAATTTGGATGTTGTTTATAATTTTTTTTTTTAGAGGATAGCACTAGGGCTATGCTCTCCAACTACGAGGTCTTAAGATTTTTTATGTTAGGTAAGCTCGTAGGCTTCATTTACTATCACCTCTTCATTTTCCTCTTCCATCCGTGAGTGCAGCCACCGGTGCTTGTGTCCCGTTTCTTCCCATTCCTTGGTAAGTGACCGCACTCACGGAGTAGCTTTTCTGCATCCATGAGCATTGTCACCGACGGTGGTAAGTGGCTTTGTTCATGGAACCACTTTCCTCTCTGACTGCTTCTTCCAGTCCCTTGTATTTAATTTCCTTTTGACGTCAGTGATATGACCTTTGGTTCCGAAGCAGACGTTAAACCCCTACTGAATTAAATCAAGTCTTATCTGTCTATTCTTATCTGTATCTTCTTATCTGTCTATTCCTATCCGTTAATTCTTATCTGTCTATTCTTATCTCTTAATTTTTATCTGTCTATTCTAATCCGTTAATTCTTATCTGTCTATTCTTATCTGTCTATTCTTATCCTTTAATTCTTTTATGTCTATTCTTATCCGTTAAACAGAAAATAATGAACGGATAATAATAGACAGATATTAATTAATGAATTAGAAGCGACAGATAAGAATTGACTCATAAGAAAAGACAGATAAGAATAGATAGATAAGAATAGATAGAGAGATAAGAATAGATAGAGATAAGAATAGACAGATAAGAATAGATAGAGAGATAAGAACAGACAGATAAGAATAGACAGATAAGAATAGATAGAGAGATAAGAATAGACAGAGAGATAAGAATATACAGATAAGAATATACAGATAAGAATAGACAGAGAGATAAGAATAGACAGATAAGAATAGATAGATAAGAATAGATAGATAAGAATAGATAGAGAGATAAGAATAGACAGATAAGAATAGATAGAGAGATAAGAATAGACAGATAAGAATAGATAGATAAGAATAGATAGAGAGATAAGAATAGACAGATAAGAATAGATAGAGAGATAAGAACAGACAGATAAGAATAGACAGATAAGAATAGATAGAGAGATAAGAACAGACAGATAAGAATAGACAGAGAGATAAGAATATACAGATAAGAATATGCAGATAAGAATAGACAGAGAGATAAGAATAGACAGATAAGAATAGACAGATAAGAATAGATAGAGAGATAAGAATAGACAGATAAGAATAGATAGAGAGATAAGAATATACAGATAAGAATAGACAGATAAGAATAGATAGAGAGATAAGAATAGACAGATAAGAATAGATAGAGAGATAAGAATAGACATATAAGAATAGACAGATAAGAATAGATAGAGAGATAAGAATAGACAGATAAGAATAGATAGAGAGATAAGAATAGACAGATAAGAATAGATAAAGAGATAAGAATAGACAGATAAGAATAGACAGATAAGAATAGATAGATAAGAATAGATAGGTAGATAAGAATAGACATATAAAAAATTAATGGATAGGAATAGACAGTCACAACCAGTACACGTATCATGCAAAGGGAAAGACTATCAGTATGTTGTTTCTAAAACCCCGGAATCTTGTATACGATTATCTGAAATAACTTGTAATAATTACGTTTTCTTGATTAATCTCTTTATATGTTGATGCAAGTATTCCCTGGGCATTCAAAAGGATGCAAACAGTACTCTAACATACATATTTGCTTCCGTTGCACTCCGTTTTTGTCCGTTCCGGTCCTTTTTGGTACGTTCCGGTGTTTCTACGCACCCACTTGAAACTAATTGAAAAATATCCAGCATAACCCCATGTAACATTTATTGAGCCAACTGTGTAAACCATATTATTGAATGAATAATAATTCTTATCATGAAAATTTATGTTACTGTTCTAAGAATAATGATTACTGTATTTAATAATAAATAGTAGACTATATCTCCATGGCGTCATGCTATATATGTTTTTGGATAAAAAACTACCTATAAGCAAATCAAAGAGTTACTTTGAACTGCACCCACAAGTTCTTTAGACAATTTAATATTTTTAAAGTGTAATCAGAATAACTCTTCCTAGCCTGTATACTCAGTGTATAGTATATAGTACTAATAAATTATTAGGTACTATTTTTTTTTGAATAAAATATACTTTTTTAATTTTAGATAACCTAGTCATAATTTAACAAAGGTCTTCTATACAGGGTGTCCCAGAAAAAAGGAAACCCATTTTCAAATTAGTTTATTTTAGAAAATATTAAAACTATAAGAATTCTGAAAACACTGTTTTATACGTTTACACTTTCTGCATCCCTTGTGAAAAATTAATAATGTTACAACAAAAATTAAAAATGCTGCAGCGAATTTAGCAGAAGGAAAAAAAAAGTGCTTGCGCGAGGAAGTCCTCATTTTTGGTCCGTTGATGATACCAACAAACAAAACAAAATTTATTAGTTTGTATTCATGATACAATGGATACCTATAATAAAATCAGGAATTTTTAATTTTAACACGGTAATTTTTATTGCATATTTCAAAACCCCAAAATGCAACTCTCAAAAGAACAACGAGTTTTTGTGGTGACAAGTTATTTAAGAACTGGAAGCTTTAAACTGGTTCAACAAGATTTTGAACAACGCTTTCCGGAAAGAGCTTCGCCAACTAAGAAGACCATATGGACAAATGTTAATAAGTTCAAAACTGAAGGAACAACTTCGAATTTAAACAGAGAGCGATCGGGTTGCAGGAGAACAGAACGAACAAGGGAAAACATTAATCGTGTTCGTGAAAAGCTAATTGAGAATTCAAAAATATCAACGAGAAGGAACGGGTTGGACATCAGTAAAAGCACATTTAACCGGATTGTTAGAAACGATGTAAGGTATCATGCTTACAAGATTCATGTACGGCATGAACTATTAGAACCGGATTTACCTCTCCGCCTAAATTCTTCAAATTGGTTTCTGCAAAAAAATGCTCGCTTCGTAGAAGACATCGTGATTGGTGATGAAGCAGCATTTCATATGAATGGAAGAGTCAATAATTATAACATTCGCCAGTATGCACCCAGAAATAATCCTCCAAATTTCAACTTCGACGTAACAATGTGCAGGGAGAAAGTTTCTGTATGGATGGGAATGTGTGGAAACGGACGACTTGTGGGCCCTATCTTCTACGAAAATAATATGAATGGAGATAAATACTTAAACCTAATTACAGAAAGAATAATTCCTGAGCTGCATCAAATTTACCCAAACAGATTTAATAGGCTATGGTGGATTCAGGATGGTGCTCCAGCACATAGAAGTCGTGCAGTTCAAGAATTGCTACATGATCATTTCAACGATCGCATTATTGTACTGAACCATCCAATTGAGTGGCCGCCCAGATCGCCGGACTTGACACCGTGCGATTTTTTCCTTTGGGGACACCTCAAGAGCAAAGTGTACTTTTCTCCTCCAGAAAACACAGACGATTTGAGAGAGAGAATTGTAAACGAAGTTAATTTACTAAAAGAAAATCCGGATTTAGTTAAAAGAGTTTTTGCTGGAATGAGAAAAAGGCTGCAATTATGTGTAGAAAGAAATGGAGGACATGTCGAGGGAAATTAACCTTACACCTTGGAAATAAGTATTGCGGTTCCAATGTTAATAAATCTCTTTAATTTGTCTCTTATTTGTAATAAACCTTAGGATTTAATTTTTAATACTACCGGATGTTTAAGAAATATATCGTGCCCGCGCAAGCACTTTTTTTTCCTTTTGCTAAATTTGCTGCAGCATTTTTAATTTTTCACAAGGGATGCAGAAAGTGTAAACGTATAAAACAGTGTTTTCAGAATTCTTATAGTTTTAATATTTTCTAAAATAAACTAATTTGAAAATGGGTTTCCTTTTTTCTGGGACACCCTGAAATCTCTGAAATTGAAAGGTTTATTTTATTAAAAATTAAATAATAACTGCTTAGTACTTTAAAGGGGCAGTTCAGCCAAATTGGTCCTAAATCGATTTAGTATATTTATTTATGTAACATTAGAATATTCGTTGATTTTAGAAATGTATATATAAAAAGTATATTGCAAATTAGTGGCGCCATCTGTGGACTGTGGTGGATCGACGAACTAATCATTGTAGTACGTAAACAAAATGATAACCAGTACCAGACTTGAATCTTGAAAATGGTGAAAATTGAAAACTGCCATTCGAGTCATTTAAATTTAGTTTTGAAAAGAAAACCATCTCTTCATAAATTAGCAGTTAATACTGTTGATATAAAAATTGTTTACATGTTATCAGCTGTAAAATGTAAACAAATAGTACAGAGTGGTGGCGCCATCTGTAGGAGGACGCAGGAACTAAATCAAATTTATAAAATATGATATATATCGCTTGTTATATTTTTTTCAACCGTTTAATTCAACAAGAATGCTTTATTCTTACTAAGTGATCGTTCAACATTAATATTAAGAAAACAAAAATTGACTGAAATGCCCCTTTAAAAGAATTATTTTGATAACTCATTTGATAAAAATAATGAATTAAGACACTGTACTGTGTATAGGTAGCGTACCTATAAATTTTGTACATACCTAGTAGTGAGCAATTAGTTTCAAGTGGTAACCTCTACAGCTAATCTAGCTTAGTTTTGGGGTCGTCATCTTGGGCGTCTGGCGGAGACAACCCACCACTGAAAACGTCTGGCAGTAACATTTAATGATTCATGGGGTTATGCTGGACATTTTACAATTAGTTTCAAGTGGTAACCTATTCAGCTAATCTAGCTTAGTTTTGACTACCATTGAAACCCCGCCCATGACTGCACCCACCAGGTGAGACCCGGCAGACGTACAGATCCTAGGTCGGCAATTGGTGCCAGACACTGTGACACTATTTAAAATCGGTAACTTTTCCAGCTAGGCTGACCCCCCTGGGATCCCGGTCTATTTTCACGTGTTCGAAAATATGGAACCGTGCAATAACACGGAACTAACCCTAAAATGGTACATGTTGAATTTCTGAACAAATTAATTCTAATAACCTTATCTGGATTTTAATTTTCATGTATTTTTAGTTACCGTGAAATAATCATAAAAAATTATCTCCGTTTTCTATGTCTACGAACGGTTCTTACTTCGAAACATGACTCGAAATAAGAACCACTTTTACTGAAGTGAGTTGTACTTAAAGCGAGGCTTGTCTGTACTGGTGTTTCCCCAGTAAAAAACTACATACATTAGCAGATAATGGGGGATTCACTTTCGAAAACCTGAAATATTATTTTATAATAAATAGCAATTCCACTGTTTGAAATTGACTTATTATCAAAGAAGTCTAAATTAAAAAGACTTTGTTATAAGTATGTATTTTGTTTTCAAACGTTGAAAATTTTGCAGTAAAAATAAAAACTTGAGATTACCCCTTCGTTCCATTCAAACCTCCCAAGTACAAAACATAACTGTATACAGATTAACTTTATTTTAAATTCTGTAATTAACCTTGAGCATAAAATATACACACAATATTAAACAATTTCTGGCATATAATATGCATATTTCCAATATGCATTTTGCATTACGGCCTAATCTATTGATTATACCGATACTTTTGTTGCCAAACTATATATAACATAAGGTTGTGATCGTCGAAATAAACACTTTGTATTCTATGAAGGTATGGTCTAAAATGCTTCGTTAAAGATTTACAAGGACTTGAAGCTGGGCAAAATAATTTCAATCTGAACAGGACCTGATCGGCAGGATTGTCTAAGCCTCCGAAACGATTCGTGAAACTCCTGGTGTCTTTGCTCGCGTCCGCCAATCATCTGACAAACGTTTGAACGCCTGCATCGCAACAAATGGGCGGCAGTTTGAACACACTTTGTAAACATGTAACCTAATTTAAGAATTCGTTTCTTGTGCTCATAATAATTACTGTTAACAATGTTTTGTTTCTTATTACCTTCGCAATCTTGGTTATATTTTTTATCGGAATTTATTTATTTATTTATCATCTTGTTATTCGCTTAACTGAAAAAGTGTTCAACCAAATTGCCTGAAATTTGGTGAAACGATTGGTCCATGTCCAGTGACCTGCTGCTAGTCTTTTGGGAGTGACCCAGTCAAAGGTCAAGGTCACGGTCATTTATAACTCGATAACTCAAAAAGTATTGTACCATATTGCATGAAACTTGGTGGGACGATTGGTTATTATCCAGTTAGCAGTTACCTCAATTTTGGAAGAAAACGGGTCAAAGCGGAGGCGAAGGTATGCGCTCTACCAAGTGCACATAATCTGGTCTCAACATTAAAACCATCATGTTAACTAATAATAATATATGGTACATATACTTTCCTACCCTTGTAACTCTTTAACTGAGCATTTTAGACTATACCTTCATAGAATATAAAATGTATATTACGACGATTGATACCTTATGTTAAAGCTTGGCAACAAAAGTGTCTGACACCCTGAATATACCAAATTTCCAGTTTACCTAAAATGCCTTTTCAAGGCCCTAAAATTTTTTTTTAGTTCCTAAAAGTCCAGGCTATAATATAACTTATAAATAGTTTTAGTTACTAATTTACTATATCCAGGATGACCCACAAAAGAGTGTACAGCAAAACCTTGCTTTAGACCAGCCTCCTAGTAGACATACCTCCTAGACCTATTAGAGTTTAGACCTAGAAATTTTTAAAACTGTACTTGAAAAAACCTCGTACTAGACAAAACACGGTTTTTGTCACCTGACAGTTATTCTAGTGTAAATATTACAAGGAGTAATAATTACAATACTGTTTTAAAGATAAATCTCTAATTTGACTGATGTATTATATCTTTGTACGCTGTTTTTAGGATAAAACATAAGGCAGAACCGGTTTCATATTTAATGGTAGAGTCTGTGCTAAAAATAATTGATGTGAAAAGTTAAAGAAAACTAGATACAGTGACGACTATTATAATTTCATAAAATGATAATTTAATTGAAAAAAATAGTATATTCATTCTAATTGAAACAAAAAAATATATACTGTTTCTAAATTTGTTTCCCTTCAAAATTGGTATGTTTGTGACCATTATTTTGGCATTAAAGTTATAATATACAAAATGAGCTATCGAAATGTTAAAGTCACCGCTTCACTTTTAGAGAAAACTATGTTGGTCTAGTAGGAAACTAATAAAGTGACTTTCTTACTAGATCAAACTAACTTGGAACGTAACTCTGGTCTACTACGAGGTTTTCCTGTACCCAAATTAAAATTTGCCCATTTCAACAACTATTGAAGGTAGAGTTCTCTTTTAAGTATCATTTTGTTTATTGAACCCTTCTCCATCCATAGTTAAATTTTCATGAAGTTTTAATCATTTTTGTGAATATAACAACGACTAATTGATGGGTGGTGCAAATGATTAGAAAACAGACAATGAAGTAAGTTCAATCATTAAAAATATCTTTATTAGACCAAATCCCCATTAATAAAACAGATTTATTTCTATGTTTTAAGAATAGTCATTTAACTATTCCTTTTATAAAATACATATTGACAATCTGCATGGAGAAAATTTTGACAAGGTAGGGTCTTTCAGGTCGCAAGAAGACAGTGCGATATGAAGACTAAATCAATTTTGTTCAGCAAATTTAAACTTGTGCTTTCATTTTTGTACTTAAACATTTTTCTCCAGATTGTCAATATTTATATTAGTTATATGATATTCTTAATACCTAAAAATAAATCTGTTTTCTCAATGGGGATTTTGTCTAATAAAGATATTTTTGATGTTTGACCTTACTTCATTGTCTGTTTTCTAATCATTTGCACCACCCAACAATAAAGTCGTTGTTATATTCACAAAATGATTAAAACTTTATGAAAATTCAACTGTGGATGAAAAGGGTTCAACAAACAATATGATACTACAAAGAAAACTGTACATGTCTTCTATAGTTGTTGTATATGCTACCCTGTATACTGCACAGTGTACAAATATTTGAAATTCGATTTACTATATATACTTGCTCACGAAGATATTCAAACATTTTCTAAAATTATAAGAAGATTAAAGGTCATCTGTCTGGAAATAATGTTAACAACGCCATCTATCGAATGATCACTTAAACTTATGCTAATTAATAAGGACACTATTTACTCTGAAAATAGTGATTTCAGATGAAATAGTTCAAATTACTAACTAATTAATCTCTATCTACCATATCATGTCAAAAAAAATTCATATGAAAATAATTCTTTAAACCACAAAAAGTGTTTCTGTTTCATTTGCAGTCACTTGGAATTTTTCAATGGATAAAAGCATTTTTTTTATTGATAATATGCTTTATTTAGAAAACACATACTTCAACATCAAGAAAACATAAAAAATGATATTTTATGCTAAAAACATATTGTCACAACCCTAGTTATAAGATATTAATTATAATGGTACATATAGGGATTTAATTAGGTATTGGTAACGTATGGAATAAATACAAAAAGTTAAAATCGCATTAGTCTACTCTAAGAAATAATATTGTTTACAATATGTAAAAATGATCTACAAAAATAACTGCGTTCACCTTTTTTTGAAATTAGGAGTACTTTTCGAGATGAGAGGGAAAATAGAGAAGGATAAATAAATGTCTTACAATGGTAATAAATTTTCCTCACAGAGATGAAAGACATATTTTGCATGATTAAAAACATATAAATGTGAAACGCTAGAGATTTTACAAACGACATAAGCTATTAAGCTTATAATGTTCCTATGCTTAATTAAAGGACAGATCCACCTGATTATAAGTTGTATCTGAATTCATAAATCATGACTAATTGATAATTAACCATTTTGCTGTGTGTCTTAAATCACTGATATTTGTATATAATTTAAATTACATCGAAACAGAATATAAGAGATGGCGTTACAGTTGTGAACGTTTGAACGCCACATAAACGTTTTTTCAAGTAACGTTTGTTTATACCAATTTTGACAATAATGCAAATTTAGTTCTTTGAATATTTCCCAGGTAAAAACAACTCAAATAAACTAATAAGCTATATCGTGCACAATGGTTCTCCTGTATAGACTATAGTGAACTCCTGTATAGTGAGTCATCCTGTATACAGTAGTAGAGTCATGTATAACGAACTTACCTATATAGCGAATGTATTTAGTTTAGTCTGCCACAAACGACTAAAGTTTTCTATGAATCTCTATATAGTAAATTAGTTGTATTTCATGAAAGAGGAGTCCTACCAGTGCAACTCCTCTATAGTGAAGTCATGTGTAGTGAACCATCCTGATTTTTAGAGTCCTGATGAATGAAATACCCTGTATAATGAATTTATTTCAAAAATAAATAAAGTGTTTTCTACATTCAGCCATGAAAAGGCCAGTTTTCTATTCATCTCTTAAATCCTCTATAGTCGAGTAAACTCTCTATAGTGAACTAGTTGGAGTTCACTATAGAGGAGTTCTACTGCATACCTTCACATCTCACTTAGAGTCAATGCTTCGTACTTTTCATTTTGCAGCTCAACTTTATAGAGAGCAAATTATTTGATCATATTTTCACATCAAAGTATAAGGTATTATGAATTTAAAATAATATTTCATTATTAATTTTCCTGATTCAATGTAGTTATGTCCTTTCAAGTGAAAGTGTTTTTGGATGGACTGAATTAGCAATAAAAATATTTTTGGCAGTAGGGTATAAATTCCGAGATACTGAACGGTTCCACATTTTTGAGCACGTAAGAATTTATTTTATTTTATAACTCATTATTTCAATTGGTATCCATGATACCTGCAGGTATCATGGATACCAATATCAGGGATACCATTATCATGTATAGCAATATCAGGGATACCAATATCAGGGATACCAATATCAGGGATACCATTATCATGGATACCATTATCATGTATATCAATATCAGGGATACCAATATCAGGGATACTATTATCATGGATACCATTATCATGTGTACCAATATCAGGGATACCAATATCAGGGATACCAATTCAAATACCTGTATCATAGTCACATAACTTTGTTGGAATATCATCTCTATTTTCATTGAATGTGAATGCTATTTAGTTCACCCATCTTTACTTTTCCTTTATCTATAACTGTTCCTAGGGAGTTAAAACGTAAAGGAATCACACTGGATGAATGTTTATTTTAGTAGTTTATACCTAATTACTTCTATTATATTTCTTAAAATGGATGAGCAATTAGGAACAAATCTTACATGAAAACTATTCGTTAATGTTCTAATCTGGACTACAGCGCCATCTGCTGTGCCTATTTCTATATAATTATATTGATATACAAATATATTATTATAGTAATTTAAGTTTATCTATTGCATTAGGTCTCATAAATAAAGTTTAACTATCACTTAAAGTTATAAAATAGGAAATTCAATAAACCTCAATGCAATAACTACTTTAATCCAAGGAATGACTATTTTAATCAAATGATTAAATTGACAAAAATGTAAGAAATTTTGCCTAAAGTGAAAAAAAAGTTTAACACATCACCCCAATCAAGTAAAGAAGCTATGTTAATTTATATAATATTGTTAATTTATATAATATTGTTAATTTATATAATATTGTTAATTTATATAATATTGTTAATTTATATAATATTGTTAATTTATGTAACAATATTATATTTTATACACCCCTCAGGATGAGTTCATTCGAGCAGAAGTTACAACAACCATAAGAACTACTCAACTCATTATAAATCAATAGCAGTCACTGTCCTGGACTGCTGTACCACCTACATTACCTTCAGTAGGTGATGGTGTAGGTCTGTAGGATGAATAGACAGGATATAATAGGGTGGGACAGGATGTAGGTCGCTCTCGGCAAAAGCCAGGGCAAAACACCCAAAGTAGGTACACTTGTTTGAAGAACAGACCGGTGCTTTAGTTCGAATTTACCATACAATGGATGAAAGAAATACTTATTCAATTTCTTAAATAACAGGTAATTCAATATCATTACATGTTGGCAAGGTAGAAATATATAAAAAAATATTGAACATTGATTTAAAGTTACCGGTAAAAATGCCAAACCTCTTTATTTCACTATATATATTTCAGTTATATACTATTAGTGGAATTTCTTGTTCACTTTCATTAGTTTTTGAATATGAATTATACATAGTCTCTGGTACTTAAAAGGTATAATAGGTAGTATATGAAATAGTATGCTGGTATAGTTTCTGATGTAGTATGCTGGTATAGTTTTTGTATATTTTCTAGTAAATAAAATATTTGCTATTATAGTAACTATAATTTCCTGTCAGTTAAAGTGGTATACCTTATATAAACCCTAAGGCTATGTATTTTATACTTTGTATTGGACAGCAATGATTATACATTAAATATCAAGGTATATATTGTTTCATAGTCAAGGAGATATGAGCATCAATTAAACAATATACATTAACTGTTATTTTCAGAAGAAACCCAATAACCCTAAAGTGCGGAAGTGGTCACTACCCCAAAGTTACTAGGTACTCTCTTTAGTAACTGTAAGTAGGTATGAGTGTAAGTAGGTATAGACAGGTAAAAGCAATTTACACCTGTTTCCTGCAAACAGTTTCCAATAGCCCTTCGGCTCCTTCCAGCATTTAGCTATTGATTTATATTTAGAAATCATAAAATGACTATTAACTTAACTAATTTATAGAATTCGTTTATTTTAGAACTAATTAGTGTAAATTTCATATAAGCTAACTCTAAGTATTTATAGTTTCCATATATATTGAGGAAATATTTAATTGATATCGAATATTTAATCAATCAACTGATTTAGGAAGATGTTATTAATGTGAAGCTCTTCAAAAGAGTAAGTCTTGTTAAGTGATAAGGAAAAATAAGAAAATTACTATTATTGTTCAAATTAAATTCTTCAGTTGCATTTTAACGTTCAGTGCGAGTGGTTGTGTGGCTCTCGTGTCTCCTGTATGGTGTACCGTGTTACTGGACGTTGCAATATTGTTCTACTTCATTTAAAAGAGTATCTTTTAACATTATAATTATCTTAATGTTAGATAATTACGAAGACAAGTTTTGATATATTTTGGCATTTGCTAAATAATGTTAAAATGCATAGTAACTGACCATGCACGTGATGTAACTCGAATAGTTGTGAAGTGCTAATTTTTTATCAATTCTTCCTAATACGTGCAAATTGTATTGAGTGTTTAATTTGATTCCTAGATGTGATATTTTAAATCTACTATTTAATTTATACTATAAATATTATTTATTATTTTTAAATGTGATAAAATTGATTGATTTACGTTTATAGAATAATTGCATATTGGTGTGGTTATTAAATCTTCAAATTTGATGAGAGTTATTTAAGTTAGCGTGGTGTAAACTCACGCCTTCGTTTTCTAATTCCGTTTTCTATCGAATGGCTCCACGAATCATGGGGTCACTGAAGGAAAACTCGGGAGATGCTCGTAGAAATCTTCATAAAGATGTACAAAAATCTCAGAGGTATGTTTGAATTTAAATAAGAAATTTTATAGACTAACTAAATGAATAGTGATTATTGATAGAAATAGTTATAAACTTCAAATGATTAATATATATTTATTGAATGATTTTTTTTTAAATATCACTTTTTGTCAAAATATTAAATAAATGAAAAATATCACCGTCAGTCTACCCAGGAAGAAATTATGGTGGGGCTCATAGAAGCTATGTGTGGTTAATCTTCTATGGCCCCACACTAACCTTCTGCTGGGAAGTGATTGTAGTTCTTACACTTAATGACAAAATCTATAATGACATATCTTTAGGATATACTTTTCCCCTTTAAATTATTGGTTATCGTTTGATTGCATTTGGCAAGATATTCAATGAACCTTGTCTGCAATAACGTCATTGATATCTACAGAAAAATGCCTCTTATGATTTATTTCCCGTGTATTTTATTATTATATATTGAGTAAGTCTTGCATCGTGATAAAGACCATGTGGGAGATAATTTCAGTTTTAATTACATTATCCATTAATTTGTACTCGTATGTTATATATTCTCATTGGTTAAAAAATATCATGATATATTTATTTGATAAATTTTGATGTTCTTTAAATTTTTAGTGTACTCACTGTATAATGGGTACAGACTACTAAATATACTAAATAATGAATTATGACGATAATGATATGTTGCTTAGAATTATGACAGAAAGAAAGGATGATTATTCATATAATAATTATTGTTAAACACACGTAAGGTAACATATATACGTCTGTATCGTATTTGAAATGTTCTTTTATTTTGTGAATATAAAAGATTTATTAAGCATGGAAATGGTTCGACAATGTCACCATTTTATGATATATCTTTTTAAATTTTATATATTCAATTTGAAAATAAATAATTAAAACTGTACTGCATGCTATTCATATTTACACATTTTTAGGATCGTTATCCTTTATTCTATTTAAAACAAATAGCAAAACGTTTTACTCTTGAAATATTCATTCTCATGTCGAATTACTATGTATTTTTTATTATCGACAGATGATTTGTACTGATTTAAATAAGCTCGATAAATGAACGGATTATGATCCTTTTACAGATTAGATACTTTTTAGATTTTCGATCAGGTATTCATAAGTTTTCGATCAGGTATTCATAAGTTTTCGATATACATTCATAAGTTTTCGATTAGTTATCGATTAGATATTTTTGAACATCGTGTTGACAATCTTTTATTTATTATCTACAGATATAATTTTTTTTCTTATATTCTATTATGAATATAAGAAATGAAACTTACTGATAAAAATATGTTAAAAAATAAGATTTAAATTTTTTCGGGTGGATTGCTCTCTATGGAGCATTGAAATTATTTCATGACGCTTTGTATTTTCAAAATAGGGATTGTTATCTGAACTCTTTTTATTTAAGGAATGATTTTAGAAAGAATATTGATGAAGATAGTAAATTAGAAGGTATGTAGAACAGGTGATAGACAAAATTAAATTAAAAACCTGTAAAAATTACAAATTATTTGACGCAGTAACCTAGAAGTAACTTAGCAGTGGCCTACAATTTCACTGCGGTGTTTTGATGGGAAGTCACGCCTTTCGAGAGTATTTCTCCAGTCAAAATATACCTTCAGTATTTCGTTAAACGATAAGGTACTAACTAACAAAGTTTACTTTTAAAATACCAAATTTTTTATTGCCTTCACTGATGTTACTTAGTGTTTCTCGTATAAAAACTATAGTAAGATCAAAACTTAAAATTATGAGCCTTACTAATGCTCAAAAGTGGAATTCACAGTTTTCTCAAAGTATACACAATTGCTTAATTATATCTCTCCAATTTGTATGTCTTATCACTGTACCAACTGTAGAATTATTTATCTTGTGAAAATCTCTTTTTCACCATAGAATTTCGTTGCTTCAAACATTCCTTCCTCTTTTCATTGTTAATTCCTGTTCCGTTATACCTGCTTTATTTCTTAGCATCACTTTTTACCTCTGGAGGTGTATTTCCTCGTGTGTTGCATAGTTATTACACATTGCCTAAGTTATAATTACGGTAAACCTTCTGGATGCAAATCTCAACGGTCTTCAATGTTTTACCTTTAAATTGTGCAACAACTGCAAACTATAACTATAGAGGTGAAATAATGCGGATATATTTTATACATGTTACCATAATAACAGTTTTTTGAAGTTTAGTTTCATAACTCGTGTTCTAATTATTTCCGAATCTGTTTTCTCGTTTTAGCCTGTGGGTAAATACTCTTAAAGTTTTTATGAGTTGGTAGTCTTTACTTTCTATATCTCGTACATATGTTCTTTGAGAACAAATATATCAGAAAGTGCTTGTATGTCTCCTATAATAAATATAGAGTATCTTGAATGAAAATGACGCCATTTTTACTCATTGGAAGAAGGCATTGCACCTGGCTGATATTCCCACTAATTAAAGATATGCAGTTCACTGGGAACCTTTTTTCTGACGCTAGAAAGTACTCAGACGACTAATTTGTCAGGTGGTTAAACTGACGACAATTACTGAACAGCTGTGCGACGATGAAATGAGTAAAGGTAACCCTTTGTCTGGTGTAAATGTAACCTCTAACTGGTGTAAATGTAGCCTCTAACTGGTGTAAATGTAACCTCTAACTGGTGTAAATGTAGCCTCTAACTGGTGTAAATGTAACCTCTAACTGGTGTAAATGTAACCTAAGTATTTTCAAAGCATTGAGAATATTTCAGACGTAAGTTCTTTTTTCAATCGTGTGTAAATTATGTCTTCATTTTGTTACATTCAAAATTTTTGTCTAAAAATGTTAAATTCAAGTAAATTGAAATATTTTTTAATATTATATTTCAACACTATCATTCATAGCTTCCTCTAACGCAAAATATTATTTTACCGGTAGATAAGGCGTCGGCGAGTAACTAGTTTGTTGTCGATAGTAACCTGTGTACTATCACCCACAAATAACCCTATGTACTATCGGTGACTGAAGTCAAGCCTGTGAAGAATTGAAGTGATCCACATTATAGGAATCGTAGAGATAACAAGTGGCTATTTTAGATTAACTTAGTGGGTACAGTCTAATGTTTAGACTTTGGACTGTACAGTCTGGTGTTTAGACTTTAGACGGTACAGTCTAATGTTTAGACTTTAGACGGTACAGTCTGGTGGGCAAAAGTGAAAGCAGTCGCTGTAACGTGGGATTTTAGCGGATTAATACCCTGATTATGGGCTGAGGTGTGATTAAACATATGATTAATTGCCTCAACAAATTGGTAAATAAATGATTAAATGCTCTGACTTGTTTCGTAAATAATTAGGTTAGATAATTTAGACAGTAATTGATGAAATCTGAAGTTATTTTATGGTTGAGCTGATTAAATATTAGCAATATTATTATTCATGTATTTTAATGATTATAAGGAATGACTTTTGATGTATTGGATTGTTTGATGAATTAATGGTGAATAAATTACATTATTTCTTGCAATGTTAAATTACTTGCAAGATGACTCTGCAGTTTTACACTGAGACACCAATACCTTAAATAGTGACTGTGAAATTTTGGCATTGCTTTTTTTGTCATATGCTTTTGTTGCTTCACGGTGCTAATTTCTTATAGTTCTTCTGTATCTGCATAATGAAACAGATTATGTAATGCAATTATTGGTAATAATTAGTAGTAATTTAGTAACGTACTTTGAATCCATGTGACAATGATGAAATTTGGGAGATATTAAATTTAGACTCGTAAGAAAAATGAATTGGGTGATAAAATGCCAGTTCTGTTTTTATAGAATGAACTTCTGAAAAACCAGTCTGTTTTTCTTATTCCACTAGTTGACGACGATTAAAATTGCAAAATATTCTATTGTTTGCGCAATATTTAAATATTTTAACAATTGCAATATAAATATTAAAAACATCTTTGTATTCATGATTGTCTTTTTATTTTCAGTATTTTAAAAATTATTTGTAAAATAATTGAAACTATTTTAATTTTAACTTTTTAATTTTTAGAGTGTTAAAATTTTTCTTTTTCTTTTCTTTTTTAAATATTTTATTATTTCTTATTTACGTAAGTCACTTTATTTCTGAATGGTGACAATGCTTTACAATATTATCTCTCACTTTTCTGCACTAAAATTCTTTTCTCTAACTTTACGTAACTAATTATTTTTACTTCAAAGGAGAAGCTTTGACTAAATTATTCTCGTGTTATTTCCAAAATAAAGTGTTGCTCTCATTTTAAAGGTTTAGTAGATATTAACGGCAAGATTTAGCATTTAGTAAATGCCAGGGGTGACTGTGGCAGTGGAAATAACTAAACATTGGATGATTTGGACAAAAATAAACTCAGACCTGCGTATTTTAAAAAGAATTGCATTGTATACAATTTAAATAAATGCTTATGTATGAAGTACAAAATGTTTGAGTACAATTTATAAGATTTATTTATTTATTGCTTCTGTCTGATATTGTCCAAGAATAACATTATTTCATTATAATTTTAACATTTATTTGATTATAAATTTAACATTTATTTGATTATAAATTTAACATTTATTTGATTATAAATTTAACATTTATTTGATTATAAATTTAACATTTATTTCATTCAAAATATAACATTTATTTCATTCCAAATATAACATTTATTTCATTATACAAAACTATAAATATTCTAATTTTCTAACTATTCTTTCCTATTCCACTACAAAATCCTCTACATTTTCTCTCCTTTACATGCCATTTATTTTTAGCCTTTTTCTGTTGGGACAGAGACAAACAGGTTCCAGACTTGCTTTCCAATTTGTTATGGCGTTACAGAGCATTAATAAACATCAAGGGTATATCACAGAGCACTGGAAACTGAACAAATGTTATTTAATAATAAATAAACTTATTATTAAAGCTTGATTGTTTTATTTAGTTAGAACTATTTACATAAAATATGGCTTGTGTAACTGGATGACGTTTGCTTTTAGCTGTGTTATATTATATTATATTATATTATATATTATAAATTATATAAATTTGATATAGGACTCGATTTATCCTCTGTATTTCATAAAACTTCTACTACCATCTAAAAGATTATTAAGCTTTTTTCTTTATTGCGTTTCTTTTTACTATAATTAGATACAACATGGAACACGCCTTAAATAAAGTATTTAGAATTAGTGTATCATTTGAAGTTTTTAATACAAGTCAGTTTAAAATTAATAATTGATACATCGTTTATTATTTTCAATTATGGTAAATAGTGAACGTATTTTATTGTAATATATCATAATTTAAACATAATCATCTAGATCACCTTCTATGTACCAAACAAGGTAAACTATTGTAGTGTATTGCTAACTAGTGTAATGTATTCTTTACATTATTTAAACTAATTTAAATGTTAGCCTTGAGTTAAGTAGTTTTGGCCTTTACTGATCAACCGTAGAACCTTTGATTGTATTTCAAGGGCTTGGTTATATTTCCACTGGTAATTAATGTATAATGTTTTGGTTCATTTAAACTGCACTGAATTAATGGTATTTCGTAATGTTATATGTTTATTCGATATTGTATAGTTAGAGATATTTAATTTGATTGAATTAAGATGTATGTATAGGTTAAGAATATTTGAACTAAATATCTTATTATTTAAATAATGAAACAATTTGTTCAAATTTAATAAAAATTTAATTGAAAATATAAAATTAAGAAATATTTTGTTACTTTACATGACTCCCTGGAAACAAAAATTTATTCCTGTGACATTTCCTTAATATCCCAGGTATAAATCTTTGTTGCCTGGGCTATTGTCACAGTAGCATACTAGTTAGCAATAACTAGTTATTGGTATGTTCTAGTCATTACTGGTAGGAGACTTTCCCTTCTAGTTACTAGCTATTATAGTGGTCACTGGTCAGGTCAAAGGTATTATCCTGGTACCTTTAGTTAATTAAATGGTTTTATCAGGTAAACCTTTGTTGAGGTACAATCTGTTTTAGTGCTTAAAATAAGGCAAAGTTTGAACCTTCTTATCAGTGGGTTTTTCTGATCAAGAATTTATCTTTATAATATTTAATTTGATTTATTAGTAATAATTATGAAACATTAAATGAGAGTTATTTTGGTAATATATAATGGATGAACTGTATACAATTCAATAAGTGATTTAAAAATAAAAGATAATTGTGTTATTTTATTAAATAATATGTACATCTAATGTTCTCAAAACGTTGTTTTTTAATTGTTGTAGAATATCACCCCTAGCCATGATATTCCAATACCATTTTCTCTCGTTCTTGTTCTTTTTCTTCTCACGATGCCGAGCAGAAAGAAAGTATGATGCAGTGCATATCTAGCAGCTATACATGTTACTTTTTTCTCTCCCGCATAATAGCAAAACTAGTTTTTGAATTGGTATTTTAAAATAGAAAGTGTGTGTGTGTGTTCGTGTGTACTCTATATCTGTAGTATTCACTACATTATCTATTTAATGGTCAATGAGATAACGGTACTATTTTATAATGTTTTATTGATGCTCATAAGGAAGAGGTGCAAATGTTATTACTCTAAACTGTTTTTAACGATTACTATAAAAAATTTTTTTGAGTGATTTAAAAAACTGTTTACAATAATTAAGAAAAACACTCTATAACATTTATGAAAAATCTTCAAAATTAATGACGAAAATTAAATGAAATATTAGGATTGAAATCTTGTTTACAGTTTTCTCCTCCATATATAAAATGTGATGACAAATTTGACCTAAAAGCATGCTTTCCAATTAAAACAAACACATTAATACAAACTATGACACTATAATATTATTTAACACGTCAATACATACGTTATAGTTACATTATTCATATAATCTAACTATGACGTACATAGTTGCCGTTTTTTATCGCATTGCCCATTGTTGTAGCGGTCAGAAGTTAGCTTCAAGAAGTCACGTCTGAGGTACAAAAGCGTTGCCAAATATTTATTGAATGGACTTGCAACATCTGAATCACAATGCATCGTTACCTTTTAGTGTCTCAATTGTTTATATATTTATTATTTTTCATACATTCTATTATAGTATATAATATTGATCTATCAAAAGAGTTAGATAAAGCGTCCATTAGTTCTGTTTGGAAACAACGACTGAGATGTCTAATGGTTATTTTTGCCGGGCTGTGGTGACTAGTTTCTCACGCTCATACTCTTGTGACTATTTCGTGACTACATTACTCTGCTGTGACATTTAACACTGTCACAGTCACTGTTACAGTCACTGTTATCTGATGAGTAATAATCTAGATCATTTCCAGCAGTCTAACCTTTGCTAAAATTGTCTTCATTTTTCATCAGTTATTTAATTTGAGATTTATTATCTCTATAATATAGAGTCTTTCAATTCGTTAAAACGCAGTAATTATACAATATTAGATTTATATTTTAAACTCCTTCATACTTATTGCACGTACTGAAATTTAGATAAAAAATGATTTATTTTAATCGGATAAATTGCATGTGAAATAAATCTCAAATTACTTTTACTTTCTACCAATTTATTTCATGAGAGTTTCTTACATCACTGCATTAAAATATATTAAATTGTTTCTTATCTTATAGCTTTTACTCAATGTTTTTTCTGAAGGTTAACATTAAGTATTGTAGACAAATGCTTGTAATTGAATTAAAGCAATTATTGCCTGGTTCAAGAGAAGAAATAACTATTATTAGATATTTTAATATAGACTGTGATTATTAAACACTACCTTCAATGTTCAAAATATCTGTTTTTATTCAAAACATCACTGAAATACTAATTCAATTTATTTGTCTATACTTAATTATAATTATAGGGGTTGAATTTGTTAAAAAATTACGCCTATGTAAATTACATATGTATAGGAATTTGATTATAATTAAATAATAAAGGACCTTGAAGAAATATTATAAAAATAAATACTGTTTACTCGTTGCAGGAGAATATACAAATAATAGGACTATATTGTAACCTATGTCACCTAGTCATTACTACATAGTAACCCATGTCACTTGCCATTACTACATAGTAACCCATGTTACTTACCATTACTACATAGTAGTCCATGTCACTTGCCATTACTACATAGTAACCCATGTCACTTGCCATTACTACATATTAACCCATGTCACTTGCCACTACTACATAGTAGCCCATGTTACTTACCATTACTACATAGTAACCCATGTCACTTGCCATTACTACATAGTACTACCTAGTACATACTTGTCATTATTACATAGTACTACATAGTACATACTTGTCATTATTACATAGTACTACATAGTACTACCTAGTACATACTTGTCATTATTACATAGTACTACATAGTACATACTTGCCATTACTACATAATACTACTTAGTACATACTTGTCATTATTACATAGTACTACATAGTACATATTTGTCATTATTACATAGTACTACCTAGTACATACTTGCCATTATTACATAGTACTACCTAGTACATACTTGTCATTATTACATAGTACTACCTAGTACATACTTGTCATTATTACATAGTACTACCTACTACATACTTGCCATTATTTCATAGTAGCCGCATAGTATTTGGTCGGTATTGCAATTGCTTTCTGTTTTTTGTTCCGTTATGTTTTGATGCCTTTAGACTTTGGAGTCAAGGGCAGATGATAAAAAGTCAACTGGGTTAAGAAAAGAGATAAAATAACAAATAAAAATGTAATTCTGAATAGGCTGGTGAAATGAACTCTGAAACACTAATTAAATTACTTAACTGCAAATGAGAACAGACCTGTGGATTGGGAATGAGATGCTATTGTCAGGAATTGATTGGATTTGGAAGGACTTTTTAGCTTTGTAGCAATTTAGTGGGTATTTATTTATTATTAACATTTAATATATTCCTACCAAACTATTAAAGAAATTAATGGTACATCAATTCCAGTTAGTTGGGTAGGGTTAATATAGTTTTATTGAATTTGAATTTGAATTTAATCTATTAAAAAGATTTTCTATTAGGAATTTGTTCATAAATAGATTTTTTTGTGATTCATACGAGTTTTTCATATAATAGCTAATAGTCAAATATCTCCAATAATAATAGCAATTTAAAGGTCCAGATCGAGTTCGAATTATCGAACTCCTTGGTACTATTTATACATTAATATTTTGTTTACTGTACTATACTCTAGTAAATATGTTTAATCTCCATATTCATCAGGCCGTTATTAAGTGTTTATTCTAACTCTCTCGTTGCTTTGATAGTGAGTTACACTCTGATTAATTCAGTGTGTTGATTTAACTCACTATTTACCTTTGGCTTTTCCTTCTTAAGAAATACATTCAAAATAAAACAATTAGTTTGTACAGCATACATGTAGCATATACTACGTATGTGTAAGAGATTGATGTAAATTCAATTTGGTGTAATTGTTTTTTTCTCAGTCAGTTCTCTCCAATGAGATCCAGTTGAAAATAAATGTTATCATTTATTTATTATTATTTTCATTCTCTTCGCTAGGGTGAATCATTGCCAATTTTCCCCTAAATAAATAAAGTTTTTTCTCAGAATCTCTGCCAACTTCATAGTGTGGCCAAATTTTTACTTTCACTATTCGCTAAAAATCCGAAAAAACACTGCAATAAAAAGCACAATGGCAATTCATGCACTTTTTAGCATGACATCAATTACTGGCAGAGGCAAACCGAATGTCTGTGGGTCACATTGACCTGCTTTGAACAGTTTGAACATTATGAATATGCGTGTGTGTTACTTTTAAGTGATATTTATAATGAATTAATGATATATCAATAAATTATCAATGATTTAATTTACATTAATGACCTATTGAAAAAATGAAGATTTTACTGATGAGCCAGAAGTATAAATTAATATTTTTTTAAATATTTAAATTATGAATATATTCTACTGAAAACATAAATAGCACATTGAATGTACATATGAATATAATAGTCATCAGATAATTTTAACAATTAGAAAATCAATACTGATGCTGAATGCTTAATTTACATATATAGTACTATAATTTACGCATATATAATCGCAATGTATAATACTAAAATCCTTTCAACATTTTTTTGATTAAACATTACTCATTGATTATATATATGTATAATTTCTGTTTTATTCATAATTATCTTTCAATTCTATATCAACTGTAACTTTAAAAAGTTCTAATTTTAGTAGTTTTTAGTTTGAAATTATTCAAACACTGTAACCATTTTGCACTATAGTTTTACCATACCATTTATTTGTTAATATATTTTATTTTATATTTTTGAGTGAAAGTATTGAGAGGTAAATACCTACCTACGCTGTCACGCTGCTTTTCAGCGTTACTGAACGCTATATTGAACTTTCATTTCAATTATGTTTGTTATTGTGAATAACAGAAAAAGTTATTCTATCGCAGAAAAATAGAATCACTTTCATATTCAACAAATGGAATATTATTTTATTCGCTTGAGAGCCTTTCCTTTGAGTTGATCTAATTAATACATATTTATTTATATAATGTAAAAGATATTACAGTACTTATGTGTTATCATAAAAAAGACAAATTTAATACTTCAAGTTTATTCGAATAATACTTTTTAAGCTCAAATGATTTATTTTTAATTAATTGCTTTTAAGATTTCAACTGACATTTTTTCTAAATCCTAACTTGTATATTAAATCTTCCTTTTTATTTATTTCCATATTGATGAATAGTGTAATTAACCTCCAAGCCATTGTCTTACCATTACAATATCATAACTAGTGTATTTACATTGTATTTACATACATACTCTTTAATTTTAAGCACCTTATTGTATGCAAACTGTGAAGGCTTCTTATCGGTCATTATATTCCATATTGTTTTTTTATATGTTTCATTGTAGAAAAGACTCTTCTGTGCTGACCTTGACCTTTACGCTAGTGGTTGACCCTAAGTGTGTACTACCATACGTACGTACGTTGTAATGTATGAATACAGATGTGAATGTGGATGCTATCCCTAATGCATCTGGATACTTTAAGGGATTAATGGTGTTAATATATATTAACAAATAGATACATTCTTAGTGCATATAGTTTGTAAAACTCTGCTAAAATTGTCACAGGCCAAAAAGAACATACATTAATTAATGTGGTACAACAGGTAATATTTAAATACAATTTTATGTCTAGTTTGATTCACTTCATCTTGCTATATTTGTATTTATATCATTCCTTACTTTTCCCTTCGTTATTTTCTATCTGACTGCTTCTTTAAAGTCCTTTGTATATATTTTCATCTGCTAGAGACTATCTATAGCAGAAGTTGATTAACGACTATGATTATCAATGTCAAATATTCCCATTGAAATACCGTATCTACTGATAAGAAGTAACTGTGTTGCTTATCTCACCATCGTATGAATAGCATGGCAATAATGGCACACTGGTCTGTAAGAGGTTAATCAGCTAATGTGTATTTTATCAGTGTATTTACACTATTTAGCGATATGGTGTAGTGCCTTTTATATAGTTATTAGGGGAACATGTGCTTCCTAGTCTGAAAACGATTAAATATCGACTTGAAACGTTTACGTTCCACTTGTAAACGTTTTTTTATTTTCAGCATGCTTCTTTTTATGTGAATTATTTTTCACTGTGAAATTTCAGTATTATTTTTACAGTAGGTAAAAATGCCTTTACTATGGGGGTGATATGGTCATTCGAACCATATTTATTCTACCCGACTGTCGTAGAAACGGAAGATGTCGAATCTTCTTTTCACTGGTCGAAATGCATATTTTGCTGCAGGGTTTTCGACCGTCAGTTTTCTGAGAGTTGGAACTTTGGTTCGAGTCTGAAAGTCGTCAGTGCTGAATTTAGTAAAAGTGAATTAAGTTACGTAAAAAAAGACGTAACTTGCGATGGAAGGAAGCTCACAGCTGACTCGAGTAAGAATAAATAGATAAAGAAGTATTTAAATAACTGTCATTATATTATATATACATGTACATTTGTTTGTGTATGTAATTAACATCATTTCCTGTGTGCGGAAAACCTTTATTTTTTGCTTTTTTGACAAAAAACATTGTAACGTTTAGTATATATTTTTTTAAATATTTATTATAAATAAACATAGTGAACGTCATCATGTTAAATAACTGTGTTCATGTATTATAATAACAATAGAAAAGTACACATTACCTGTCTGTTATATTCGCTTGTTTATATGTGTAATATAATCAGCTGATAAAAAATAACTATGTCTGCTTTATTTCCGACAGATATGCATTTATTTATTATATATACGTTAGTGTACGAGTGAAACAATTGTTTTAAATGTACGTGTAGATTAACTTAACAATGTTATAAATGTTTAAATAATGAAAATGAGAGTAAATTTGTTATATAATGTATGCCAACCAACTGATAGTTACTAATGTAGAAATAATTAGAACTACTTTACTATATTCTAAAGGGGGAATGAATGGAATATATTTGTTGCTTATAGGTATGTTATACATGATATTTGCTGTAGAAATCACTATTATACATAATATTGCTGTAGAAATCACTATTCAATATGCATTGGTTATTCTATATCAATGAAAAATACTTGTAATACATCGTCAATATTATTCAAAGTGAAGTTCTTGTTATTGAAACGAAGAAAATAAATTGCTACAATAAATATTATTTAGCCTTTTTTGTCACTTTCACTCTTTTATTTGCATATTTTATCACTATTTCACTTTTTATTAGCATATTTTATCACTCTTTTATTAGCATATTTTATCACTCTTTTATTATCATTTTTTCACGTAGGCAGGCCTGCTATTTTATTTTTATTGCCTCCTCTTTTTCATTTATTTACCATAGTTTAGCGGTCATCACACCTTCAACAGGAACTGTTTCCGCGTGTGTGTACCTATAGTGCAGTGTGGTGAAGACTTACCATGGCACTATAGGAAGCAGGGGGTTTAATACAGCTTGGTGAAGCCTTCCGTGTATGTTGTGATGGTTAACAGTTTTAACGCTTTCAACATTTTGATGTAGTTTGAAATAATTAGATATTTTAAATGAAGGCCAGTCTTTAATTACTAAGGAAATGTTATAGTTATCTAATATTATTCATTTTTTAGTAATACTGTAAAAATGAAATATTATGAAATAAACTCTTAAAAGGCCTAAACATTTATAAATAGTAATATTATTAATGAAAAAACTTAAAAGTTTATCTGATAGAGATTTACTGAAACTGTTAGTGCAACTGTTAATGCATCTGTTAGTGCAACTGTTAATGCAACTGTTAGTGCAACTGTTAGTGCAACTGTTAATGCAACTGTTAGTGCAACTGTTAATGCATCTGTTAGTGCAACTGTTAATGCAACTGTTAGTGCAACTGTTAGTGCAACTGTTAGTGCTACTGTTAATGCAACTGTTAATGCAACTGTTAATGCAACTGTTAGTGCAACTGTTAGTGCCG
This sequence comes from Caprella mutica, assembly GCA_947561585.1. Classification (NCBI taxonomy): domain Eukaryota; kingdom Metazoa; phylum Arthropoda; class Malacostraca; order Amphipoda; family Caprellidae; genus Caprella; species Caprella mutica. The sequence continues at coordinate 147,182 of CANNZV010000514.1, read as the reverse complement.
CTGTTAGTGCAACTGTTAGTGCAACTGTTAGTGCAACTGTTAATGCAACTGTTAGTGCAACTGTTAATGCAACTGTTAGTCCAACTGTTAGTCCAACTGTTAATGCAACTGTTAGTGCAACTGTTAGTGCAACTGATAGTGCAACTGATAGTGCAACTATTAGTGCAACTGTTAATGCAACTGTTAGTCCAACTGTTAGTCCAACTGTTAATGCAACTGTTAGTGCAACTGTAAATGCAACTGATAGTGCAACTGATAGTGCAACTGTTAGTGCTACTGTTAATGCAACTGTTAATGCAACTGTTAATGCAACTGTTAATGCAACTGTTAGTGCAACTGTTAGTGCCGCTGTTAGTGCAACTGTTAGTGCAACTGTTAGTGCAACTGTTAATGCAACTGTTAGTGCAACTGTTAATGCAACTGTTAGTCCAACTGTTAGTCCAACTGTTAATGCAACTGTTAGTGCAACTGTTAGTGCAACTGTTAGTCCAACTGTTAATGCAACTGTTAGGCCAACTGTTAATGCAACTGTTAATGCAACTGTTATTGCAACTGTTAGTCTAACTGTTAATGCAACTGTTAGTGCAACTGTTAGTGCAACTGTTAGTGCAACTGTTAATGCAACTGTTAATGCAACTTTTATTTTCTGCTTAATTAATGCTAATTGTAATCGAAGACGAATGCTAAGGTACAATAATTATTGTTCGTATCACCTGTAAAGCAATAAGTAAGGTAAGATGTTAACTATAGGAGTTGTACAAGCAATAAGTAAGGTAAGATGTTAACTATAGGGGTTGTACAAGCAATAAGTAAGGTAAGATGTTAACTATAGGAGTTGTACAAGCAATAAGTAAGGCAAGATGTTAACTATAGGAGTTGTACAAGCAATGAGTAAGGTAAGATGTTAACTATAGGAGTTGTACAAGCAATAAGTAAGGTAAGATGTTAACTATAGGAGTTGTACAAGCAATGAGTAAGGTAAGATGTTAACTATAGGAGTTGTACAAGCAATAAGTAAGGTAAGATGTTAACTATAGGAGTTGTATAAGCAATAAGTAAGGCAAGATGTTAACTATAGGAGTTGTACAAGCAATAAGTAAGGTAAGATGTTAACTATAGGAGTTGTACAAGCAATAAGTAAGGTAAGATGTTAACTATAGGAGTTGTACAAGCAATAAGTAAGGTAAGATGTTAACTATAGGAGTTGTACAAGCAATAAGTAAGGTAAGATGTTAACTATAGGAGTTGTACAAGCAATAAGTAAGGTAAGATGTTAACTATAGGAGTTGTACAAGCAATAAGTAAGGTAAGATGTTAACTATAGGAGTTGTACAAGCAATAAGTAAGGTAAGATGTTAACTATAGGAGTTGTACAAGCAATAAGTAAGGTAAGATGTTAACTATAGGAGTTGTACAAGCAATAAGTAAGGTAAGATGTTAACTATAGGAGTTGTACAAGCAATAAGTAAGGTAAGATGTTAACTATAGGAGTTGTACAAGCAATAAGTAAGGTAAGATGTTAACTATAGGAGTTGTACAAGCAATAAGTAAGGTAAGATGTTAACTATAGGGGTTGTACAAGCAATAAGTAAGGTAAGATGTTAACTATAGGAGTTGTACAAGCAATAAGTAAGGTAAGATGTTAACTATAGGAGTTGTACAAGCAATAAGTAAGGTAAGATGTTAACTATAGGGGTTGTACAAGCAATAAGTAAGGTAAGATGTTAACTATAGGAGTTGTACAAGCAATAAGTAAGGTAAGATGTTAACTATAGGAGTTGTACAAGCAATAAGTAAGGTAAGATGTTAACTATAGGAGTTGTACAAGCAATAAGTAAGGCAAGATGTTAACTATAGGAGTTGTACAAGCAATAAGTAAGGTAAGATGTTAACTATAGGAGTTGTACAAGCAATAAGTAAGGTAAGATGTTAACTATAGGAGTTGTACAAGCAATAAGTAAGGTAAGATGTTAACTATAGGAGTTGTACAAGCAATAAGTAAGGTAAGATGTTAACTATAGGAGTTGTACAAGCAATAAGTAAGGTAAGATGTTAACTATAGGAGTTGTACAAGCAATAAGTAAGGTAAGATGTTAACTATAGGAGTTGTACAAGCAATAAGTAAGGTAAGATGTTAACTATAGGAGATGTACAAGCAATAAGTAAGGTAAGATGTTAACTATAGGAGTTGTACAAGCAATAAGTAAGGTAAGATGTTAACTATAGGAGTTGTACAAGCAATAAGTAAGGTAAGATGTTAACTATAGGAGTTGTACAAGCAATAAGTAAGGTAAGATGTTAACTATAGGAGTTGTACAAGCAATAAGTAAGGTAAGATGTTAACTATAGGAGTTGTATAAGCAATAAGTAAGGCAAGATGTTAACTATAGGAGTTGTACAAGCAATAAGTAAGGTAAGATGTTAACTATAGGAGTTGTACAAGCAATAAGTAAGGTAAGATGTTAACTATAGGAGTTGTACAAGCAATAAGTAAGGTAAGATGTTAACTATAGGAGTTGTACAAGCAATAAGTAAGGTAAGATGTTAACTATAGGAGTTGTACAAGCAATAAGTAAGGTAAGATGTTAACTATAGGAGTTGTACAAGCAATAAGTAAGGTAAGATGTTAACTATAGGAGTTGTACAAGCAATAAGTAAGGTAAGATGTTAACTATAGGAGTTGTACAAGCAATAAGTAAGGTAAGATGTTAACTATAGGAGTTGTACAAGCAATAAGTAAGGTAAGATGTTAACTATAGGAGTTGTACAAGCAATAAGTAAGGTAAGATGTTAACTATAGGAGTTGTACAAGCAATAAGTAAGGTAAGATGTTAACTATAGGAGTTGTACAAGCAATAAGTAAGGTAAGATGTTAACTATAGGGGTTGTACAAGCAATAAGTAAGGTAAGATGTTAACTATAGGAGTTGTACAAGCAATAAGTAAGGTAAGATGTTAACTATAGGAGTTGTACAAGCAATAAGTAAGGTAAGATGTTAACTATAGGGGTTGTACAAGCAATAAGTAAGGTAAGATGTTAACTATAGGAGTTGTACAAGCAATAAGTAAGGTAAGATGTTAACTATAGGAGTTGTACAAGCAATAAGTAAGGTAAGATGTTAACTATAGGAGTTGTACAAGCAATAAGTAAGGCAAGATGTTAACTATAGGAGTTGTACAAGCAATAAGTAAGGTAAGATGTTAACTATAGGAGTTGTACAAGCAATAAGTAAGGTAAGATGTTAACTATAGGAGTTGTACAAGCAATAAGTAAGGTAAGATGTTAACTATAGGAGTTGTACAAGCAATAAGTAAGGTAAGATGTTAACTATAGGAGTTGTACAAGCAATAAGTAAGGTAAGATGTTAACTATAGGAGTTGTACAAGCAATAAGTAAGGTAAGATGTTAACTATAGGAGTTGTACAAGCAATAAGTAAGGTAAGATGTTAACTATAGGAGTTGTACAAGCAATAAGTAAGGTAAGATGTTAACTATAGGAGTTGTACAAGCAATAAGTAAGGTAAGATGTTAACTATAGGAGTTGTACAAGCAATAAGTAAGGTAAGATGTTAACTATAGGAGTTGTACAAGCAATAAGTAAGGTAAGATGTTAACTATAGGAGTTGTACAAGCAATAAGTAAGGTAAGATGTTAACTATAGGGGTTGTACAAGCAATAAGTAAGGTAAGATGTTAACTATAGGAGTTGTACAAGCAATAAGTAAGGTAAGATGTTAACTATAGGAGTTGTACAAGCAATAAGTAAGGTAAGATGTTAACTATAGGAGTTGTACAAGCAATAAGTAAGGTAAGATGTTAACTATAGGAGTTGTACAAGCAATAAGTAAGGTAAGATGTTAACTATAGGAGTTGTACAAGCAATAAGTAAGGTAAGATGTTAACTATAGGGGTTGTACAAGCAATAAGTAAGGTAAGATGTTAACTATAGGGGTTGTACAAGCAATAAGTAAGGTAGGATGTTAACTGTAGGGGTTGTACAAGCAATAAGTAAGGTAATAGGTTAATTAGCGGGGCTGTACAAGCGTGAATTGTCTCCAATGAAAGTGAAATGTGATGTAATGTCATCGAATCTATTAATGTTTTTAAGGGGTAATTAGTTCAGGCAGTCACTTTCTAATGTTTGACGCATTCTATGTTCACAGCAGAATGTTTTACAGCAACTATGGATAATGTCAACTGAACTAATGGCTATTTTATTGAGAGGTGGTCTAGAAGTATATTCTTTATTCATTGTTAATATTCATATAAAAATTACATGTATGTTTAAAACCTTGCTGTTCATCACAAATTTCAATACTATCATGTTTGAATGATGATGTCGTTATAATTTTTTGGTTAATGATTCTTTTTCAACTGATTGCCAATAATTTATGTGAAGTGTTTCCATTATTCATTAATTGACTCCATTTCATTACATCAGTTCCCATGTCACTTATTTCTAACCAACACTTCAGAGTAAATCAAATACTACTACCCAATGGAAAATAAATGGAGTGGCATCGAACATTTACCATTAGTTTCTCCCTCGGTAAGGGGGTCCAGTACCCCCCCCCCCTATTGGCCCCCCTTTCAGAACAATATCTATTCTCTTAGCCACTGTTGGGTAAGTTACGAATTATCGGTCGGTTTCACATCTTCGGTCATATGAGAATTTTTTTTACAATAATTAAAATAAAGTAATAATTAGTATATCATTTTTTTATATGACCGAAGATGTGCAACTAACTGATAATTCATAACTTACCCTATATCCCCATAATGAAGAAACTCCTCAATAATTTAATGAAGTTATTCTTCACAGTGATTGCCATGAGGTGAGTGATGCCTAGCAAAGAGTAACAGAAATCACATGGATATTCTTAGAGTCAATTGGTATGGTAAATAATTACTGTGCCACTCAATAATATCAATGGACTACATTATATACTAGTGTGGTTGCAATGAACATTGTTATTAAAATATTTATAAACTATATCCCTAATGATATATGTTGCCTAATAGATGCCCTATGTTTGTTAGTATCTATTAGATACCCCTAATGATTTCTATCACCTATTAGTTACCCCTAATGACTTGTATCACCTATTAGATATTCCCTATTAGTTGCATCACCTATTAAATATCCCTAATGATTTCTATCACCCATTAGTTACCCCTAATGACTATCACTATCGTATCACCTATTAGTTACCCCTTATGACTATCACTATCGTATCACCTATTAGTTACCCCTAATGACTATCACTATAGTATCACCTATAAGTTATCCCTAATGACTATCACTTTTGTATCACCTATTAGTTACCCCTAATGACTATCACTATTGTATCACCTATTAGTTACCCCTAATGACTATCACTATTGTATCACCTATTAGTTACCCCTAATGACTATCACAATTGTATCACCTATTAGTTACCCCTAATGACTATCACTATAGTATCACCTATTAGTTACCCCTAATGACTATCACTTTTGTATCACCTATTAGTTACCCCTAATGACTATCACTATAGTATCACCTATTAGTTACCCCTAATGACTATCACTTTTGTATCACCTATTAGTTACCCCTAATGACTATCACTATAGTATCACCTATTAGTTACCCCTAATGACTATCACTATAGTATCACCTATTAGTTACCCCTAATGACTATCACTATAGTATCACCTATTAGTCACCCCTAATGACTATCACTATAGTATCACCTATTAGTTACCCCTAATGACTATCACTATAGTATCACCTATTAGTTACCCCTAATGACTATCACTATAGTATCACCTATTAGTTAGCCCTAATGACTATGAGTTTTTATCACTGCTGTTTTTTCAAGGCAAACCACTGCTAGTTTATTTTCTAAATATTTGACTGTTTGTTTGTGTCACGTTCCCACAAGAAAATGAGGAATCTTTCATATTTGATATTTTCTAAATCTAATAGATTACTTTAATTAATTGAATGTATAGGATTAGATTCGCTATATTACTTATAAAAATAAGCAAGGAATTACGTAACTTCAAGTGTTTTTTATTCAATTCAAAAAAATTATTCCTCTATATTTTTACTAACTACAATTTATTTGTTTTGAAAAGATCATTAAATACCTGGCCATTTTCTTCTTCTTTATTATTCTATCCATAAATATCAATTATAATTAATATACATTCACTGCACTCTTCATTTTCAGTAAATTACATCATTTCTTGAAATAGAAGCATTACATTGTTATTATAATAATGGCAATAATAGAATTTTCCAGGTGGTAGATTCTATATTACTTGTCCCTATAATAAGGCTATTGGAAGTGGCATTTCCCAATATCAACGCATGCCATATGGCATATGCCATGCAATCTAACCATTACTGAGGTAACCCTCTGAAGCAACCAGGGGCTCTATCCTGAAGCTGTCTGTGGTGAATGGAAGAGAAGGACCCTTAGGCCCCAAACTGTTGTAATTTGAATAATTGATTACCTCGTTTTTATTTTTACCATGTTTATCATTTGTTAACGCCACTTGCAGTTTTAGAGGATAGCGCTAGGGTTAAGCTCTTCAACTACGAGGTCTTAGATTTTGTGTTAGGTAGGCTCGTAGGCTTCATTTACTATCACCTCTTCATTTTCCTCTTTCATCCGTGAGTGCAGCCACCGGTGCTGCTTGTGTCCCTTTTCATCACATTCCTTGGTAAGTGACTGCATTCACGGAGTAGCTTTTCTGCATTCATTATTATAAATTGTACTCGTTAATAATTACACGTCCATATTTACACGGTAATAAATTCTAATTACACGAGCCAAATTTAAATTTGTGGTTAAATTTTCAATATTTTTCAAGGTTTACTGTAATCATTTCCATGGTTTTCCTTTCTAATTATTCCTACAAATTAACTAGACATTTTCAACAATAATTAAAATAATTCATGCACTAAAAATTTAATTAGTGCTTTCTAATGACCATCGTTTGTTCTTTGAAAACTAATTCATTCTGATTATTATAAAAAATTAAGTGTAGAGTAATAATTTTAAATGAATTATTAAATATAAGGATATAAAAATATTAGGAAGCTAACTAAGTCCCTAATAATTTAATGACACTGCCAACCTTTCTATTGTTTCAAGGAGATTAATTAAGGAACAGATTATAAACAATTTGAGTGGTCTAGTTTTATTTTTCTGTGTAATTTGTACGATTGCTTCCGTAACCAAATGAATTGCGATAAAATTATAACAAAATTAGTGGTATTTTGTTACAAGAAATTAGATTGTGTCATTAGTAATACCAAATATTATTTTAATTAAAAATTGTTATGAATTTTTTTACTTATTCCCACTAGTTAGTAGTTACTAGTTGTTACCACCACTAGTTACTAGTTGTTACCATCACTAGTTACCAGTTGTTACCATCACTAGTTACTAGTTGTTACCACCACTAGTTACTAGTTGTTATCATCACTAGTTACTAGTTGTTACCACCACTAGTTACTAGTTGTTACCACCACTAGTTACTAGTTGTTACCACCACTAGTTACTAGTTGTTACCATCACTAGTTACTAGTTGTTACCACCACTAGCTACTAGTTGTTACCACCACTAGTTACTAGTTGTTACCACCACTAGTTATTAGTTGTTACCATCACTAGTTACTAGTTGGTACCACCACTAGTTACTAGTTGTTACCACCACTAGTTACTAGTTGTTACCACCACTAGTAACCATCACTAGTCACTAGTTGTTTTCTTTTTTTCATTCATTAACCTCATTCATTTCATTTAATTATTTTTTCTTTCTGCTGGTCATGTGAGCGTGACACTTGATGTGCGCTAAAAAAACCATCGTGACGGTTTCTTTCTGTACAATTGTTGAGATTGTTTGAAGTGTTAGAACTGTTGTTGAGATTGTTTGAAGTGTTAGAACTGTTGTTGAGATTGTTCGAAGTGTTAGAACTGTTGTTGATATTGTTTAAAGTGTTAGAACTGTTATTGATATTGTTTGAAGTGTTAGAACTGTTGTTGATATTGTTTAAAGTGTTAGAACTGTTATTGATATTGTTTGAAGTGTTAGAACCGTTGTTGAGATTGTTTGAAGTGTTAGAACCGTTGTTGAGATTATTTGAAGTGTTAGAACTGTTGTTGAGATTGTTTGAAGTGTTAGAACTGTTGTTGAGATTGTTTGAAGTGTTAGAACTGTTGTTGAGATTGATTGAAGTGTTAGAACTGTTGTTGAGATTGTTTGAAGTGTTAGAACTGTTGTTGATATTGATTGAAGTGTTAGAACTGTTGTTGAGATTGTTTGAATTGTTAGAACTGTTGTTGAGATTGTTTGAAGTGTTAGAACTGTTGTTGAGATTGTTTGAAGTGTTAGAACTGTTGTTGATATTAATTGAAGTGTTAGAACTGTTGTTGAGATTGTTTGAAGTGTTAGAACTGTTGTTGAGAATGTTTGAAACGTTAGAACTGTTGTTGAGATTGTTTGAAGTGTTAGAACTGTTGTTGATATTGATTGAAGTGTTAGAACTGTTGTTGAGATTGTTTGAATTGTTAGAACTGTTGTTGAGATTGTTTGAAGTGTTAGAACTGTTGTTGAGATTAATTGAAGTGTTAGAACTGTTGTTGAGATTGTTTGAAGTGTTAGAACTGTTGTTGAGAATGTTTGAAGTGTTAGAACTGTTATTGATATTGTTTAAAGTGTTAGAACTGTTATTGATATTGTTTGAAGTGTTACAAATACAATTAAACATAATTTCTCGTTTTCTTCTTTCTTATCCTAGTTTTTTTTCTTTACAATAATGTCACTACTTCCTTTATTATTATACACTCGAAAAGAAAACACAAAAAGTAGTTCATTAAAAGTAGCACACAGCCTGTATCTTTGACCACTATCGTCAATTTATATATTAATAGAAATAAACACTAAATAATTGCAATCGTATATTTATCATTGTTGTTAATTTATTATATTATCAATGGTTATTAGATATATAACAATATAAAATGTGATGTTGTGTACGTATTTATACATTTGGTGTGCGTGTTTGTGTGTGTGTGCGTAAGGTCATGGTCAGTGTGTGCGTACATACGTAATGGCAAAAAGATACCCAAAGTAAATAGTGAGGGAAAGTGAGTACACTATGGTGAGTGAGTGGTGAGTAGTGAGTGAGTGGTGAGTAGTGAGTGAGTGGTGAGTAGTGAGTGAGTGGTGAGTAGTGAGTGAGTAGTGAGTAGTGAGTGAGTGGTGAGTAGTGAGTGAGTGGTGAGTAGTGAGTGAATGGTGAGCACTGAGCAGTGAATGGTGAGTAGTGAGTGAATGGTGAGCACTGAGCAGTGAATGGTGAGTAGTGAGTGAATGGTGAGTGAGTGGTGAGTAGTGAGTGAGTGAATGGTAAGCAGTGAGTGAGTGGTGAGCAGTGAGTGAATGGTGAGTAGTGAGTGAGTGGTGAGTAGTGAATGAATGGTGAGTAGTGAGTGAATGGTGAGTAGTGAGTGAATGGTGAGTAGTGAGTGAATGGTGAGTAGTGAGTGAGTGGTGAGCACTGAGTGAGTGAATGGTAAGCAGTGTGTGAGTGGTGAGCACTGAGCAGTGAGTAGTGAGTGAATGGTGAGTAGTGAGTGAATGGTGAGTAGTGAGTGAATGGTGAGTAGTGAGTGAATGGTGAGTAGTGAGTGAGTGGTGAGCACTGAGTGAGTGAGTGGTGAGCACTGAGCAGTGAGTAGTGAGTGAATGGTGAGTAGTGAGTGAGTGGTGAGTAGTGAGTGAATGGTGAGTAGTGAGTGAATGGTGAGTAGTGAGTGAGTGGTGAGCACTGAGAGTGAGCAGTGAGTGAGTGAATGGTAAGCAGTGAGTGAGTGAGTGGTGAGCACTGAGCAGTGAGTGGTGAGTGAATGGTGAGTAGTGAGTGAGTGGTGAGTAGTGAGTGAGTGGTGAGTAGTGAGTGAGTGAATGGTAAGCAGTGAGTGAGTGAGTGTTGAGCAGTGAGTGAATGGTGAGCAGTGAGCAGTGAGTGGTAAGTAGTGAGTGAGTAGTGAGTGAATGGTGAGTAGTGAGTGAGTGGTGAGTAGTGAGTGAATGGTGAGTAGTGAGTGAATGGTGAGTAGTGAGTGAGTAGTGAGTGAATGGTGAGTAGTGAGTGAATGGTGAGTAGTGAGTGAGTAGTGAGTGAGTGGTGAGTAATGAGTGAGTGGTGAGTAATGAGTGAGTGGTGAGCAGTGAGTGATTGGTGAGCAGTGAGTGATTGGTGAGTTACACTATGGATTCATCACCAATTGATGAAAAATAAAAACAATATAAAAGTTTACAAATTATATAAATTTTGTAGCTTAAACATATTTTTAAACCACAAGTCATTATGAACTTGAAACACAATTCTTTATTATAATATTCGTTCATTTTCTCCTTTAATGACTAATATTAACAATAATTTATTTAACCCTAAATTAAATTAATTTTTGAAAGCAATAATTGCCTTCATTTCTCACTCTATTTTACAATAATCGTCAGCTGCTCATTGCTTATGTAGCTCTGTTATTAAGCATGTTTATCTTATTATTGTTCTTATTATTGTTTTTATTGTAGCAATGAGGAAGGAAGTGAGGCAGGTCTAATGTCATTGCTATTTAATTACTGTCTTTAACCAAGCCAATTTATAAAGTGTTTATTCAAACCAAATTAAAGTGTCTTGATGTGTCTACTATAGCGTGTCATAGCGACACATCTATACAAATTAGCAAGAAATTGCTGTGTCAATTTTTAGACTCCAAGTTCTATTTTTTGACACACCAAAATGTGTCACAGCGACACTCTCCTCTTTTCACTGGCAGCTCTCAAATTTATAAAAATGTGTCATTTGGACACATCAATATCTAAATTTTCTTCGTCACTGTTAGTGTGTCACTCACTTTTGGTGAGTTAGTGTGACACACAAAATGATATCTATCTCAAAAAGTGTGTCGTCGTTATTCATATTCTCCATCTGATATGTGTGTCGTTTTGGGACTGATGTGAGTTATTATAACACACTTAGATGTGCTTTCACTACACAGAGAAGTTTTGGTGGGGCCATATATAAGATATACAGAGACCCTCTTAATCTTCTATGGCCCCACCATAAATTTCTCTTTTGATATTTTATTGCCACACCATAACTTTCCCATCTTAATCTTCTATGGCCCCACTATAACTTTCCCATCTTAATCTTCTATGGCCTCACTATAACTTTCCCATCTTAATCTTCTATGGCCTCACTATAACTTTCCCCTCTTAATCTTCTATGGCCCCACTATAACTTTCCCCTCTTAATCTTCTATGGCCCCACTATAACTTTCCCCTCTTAATCTTCTATGGCCCCACTATAACTTTCCCCTCTTAATCTTCTATGGCCCCACTATAAATTTCCCATCTTAATCTTCTATGACCTCACTATAACTTTCCCCTCTTAATCTTCTATGGCCCCACTATAACTTTCCCCTCTTAATCTTCTATGGCCCCACTATAACTTTCCCCTCTTAATCTTCTATGGCCCCACTATAACTTTCCCCTCTTAATCTTCTATGGCCCCACTATAACTTTCCCCTCTTAATCTTCTATGGCCCCACTATAACTTTTCCATCTTAATCTTCTATGGCCCCACTATAACTTTCCCCTCTTAATCTTCCATGGCCCCACTCTAACTTTCCCCTCTTAATCTTCTATAGCCCCACTATAAATTTCCCCTCTTAATCTTCTATGGCCCCACTATAACTTTCCCCTCTTAATCTTCTATGGCCCCACTATAACTTTCCCCTCTTAATCTTCCATGGCCCCACTATAACTTTCCCCTCTTAATCTTCTATGGCCCCACTATAACTTTCCCCTCTTAATCTTCTATGGCCCCACTATAACTTTCCCCTCTTAATCTTCTATGGCCCCACCGTAACTTCTCTCAGGGTTCACTACATTTATCACAGGTATCTGGTGCACATTGTGACTGTCTTTTTGACAATGTGTTAATCTTCTGTAGGATATATAAAACTACTTATTTCCATTGCAAATTGCATGCTATTTACTATAATATGTATAAGTACATACTATGGGACAAGCAATTCTTATAGTGAAAATATCCAATATTTTTAAAGTTAATATTTATGTATATTTTTTGTGTATTGAGAAAATTGCATTTATATTTATATTCAACTTTCGAATACTTATTTTTTTTATAAAGTCCAAACCGATTATTAGTTTATTTTTTTATAAAAGTATACTCTTTTTATAAGTTCGTGATTTCATTATTTTTTATTTTCCCTTGAAGGACATTTATCTTCCAAATGCTAATAACGTAAAGTGTACTCTCGTTCATGTGGGTCACACAGATGTTATAAGACAGTAGAGTTTACAGCTGTTAGAGCTCTGTGGTGAAGGTACAGGGGATATCTTGTGAGATGAGAGACTTGCCTTCTACTTCACATGGTGATTGTGTGAATATACTTAGTAGATAAGCAATGTGTAATGAGATGATTGTAAGTAGCAGTAGTAGATATGCTATTATAGATATCAATGTCATGTTGTTGTTATTAAACTACTATTTATATTTTTATATGGTAATTATTAAATTATAATTTATTTTCAATGATGAAAATCAGAGTTAGCATGAAAAAATAATTTCTCATATTTTTCATAAATGAAATATAAAATTTAACAATTACATGAATGGGTTGTAATCCCACTTGCCATGTGCTAATTGTTACATCATTTCTTCTATTACTCCATTATTACAGTTACTTCAGAAAATCCTATTATTTGCACATTTGTGTAATTTTAATACTCATTTTAACTATAATAATTATCTTCACTTCTCAATAATTTCTACTGATTAATATTTTATTCTCTTGCTTCACAAACAACTTGCAATCAATTAATGTAAGAGATTTATTTGTGGTTTCTTTTAAATGAAGATTAATGGGCTAATATTTTCTCGAGTACGCCGCTGCAACATTTAACCGTTCAAACGGTATCTTTATCAAGCATTGACCTTAGTTCTTAAACCGTCTGTAGCTACTCTGATGATGTCAAAGGAGTCCTGTGAAAGCTAACTCTGGTCCAGGAAAGTTTTTATTGTTTTGCTTTCATTCAAATTGTCTTTGAATCCAGTTTTTCTTTATGCTCTATATGGGTCAACTAAACTGTACACTTCAAACCGCGTGATTGCATTTAATTATTTTAATATATTCTATAGTACATGTATTGCATATAATACTTGCTATAGTACATGTATTGCATTTAATACTTGTTATTGTACATATATTGCATATAATATATGCTGCCTAAAAATAAACTTATCCAAAATATTTGTATGAAAAATCCGTAAAATACTTATACAAAAATGTAAATATGTGAAAATTGATTCGAATTTAAAAAATAACTATAATCTCCATATCAAACACTAATATGTTTCTAATTAGAACAAACATCCGTGTGTCAAATTAGCAATCTTTTAATCACAGAAACCAAAGAGAGTGTTTTGTGTTTTATACATAGCTACTAGAACACATAGCTACTAGAACACATAGCTACTAGAACACATAGCTACTAGAACACATAGCTACTAGAACACATAGCTACTAGAACACATAGCTACTAGAACACATAGCTACTAGAACACATAGCTACTAGAACACATAGCTACTAGAACACATAGCTACTAGAACACATAGCTACTAGAACACATAGCTACTAGAACACATAGCTACTAGAACACATAGCTACTAGAACACATAGCTACTAGAACACATAGCTACTAGAACACATAGCTACTAGAACACATAGCTACTACAACACATAGCTACTACAACACATAGCTACTAGAACACATAGCTACTAGAACACATAGCTACTAGAACACATAGCTACTAGAACACATAGCTACTAGAACACATAGCTACTAGAACACATAGCTACTAGAACACATAGCTACTAGAACACATAGCTACTAGATTTTTCTTGATGAAAAACATACTTTATTTGTGTTATAATTGTGTTGATGTGTACATATGATTGATTAGATATTAAATATTATACTATAAAGAATTACATTAAATTATCTGCATATTATGGGGCATTTTATAGATTAGCTAATTATAATGCAGGGTGGCGCAAAAAAGGAAACATATTTTCAAATTGGTTTATTTTGCAAACTATCAAAGCTAGAAATTTTCTAAAAACATAATTTTATTCGTTTACTTTATCTGCATCTATCTCGATAATCTGTTAAAAGTTACGACAAAAATTAAACATCCTGCAGCGAATTAGAAAAATGGTAATAAAAAGGGCCTGCGCGAGGACGAAATATACGAAACAAATTAATAAGAGGTATATTTCATTTTAAATGGAGGTAAAAAAATTAAATTCTCCTGTTTTTTGTAACAAATAAGAGAAAATAAAAAAATTAATTACCATTTGAAAGTTGGTTTTTGAGATAAAATTGATATCTTTATAAAATCATTTTGATGTTAATTTGTATCTCTTATTCGAAACCCTCAAAATGCAGCTTTCTAAAGTACTAAGATTTTTGTGGTGACCAGTTATTTAAAAACTGAAAGCTTTACATAGGTTCAATATCATTTTGAACCACGTTCAAAACTGAAGAAACCACTATAAATTTGAACTAAAGGCGATCATGTCGCAAGTGAAAAGAATGAACACATTAATATTGTTCATGAGCAGCTTATTGAGAATCCAAAATTATCAATCAGAAGGAACTGAATCACTAAACACACATTTCATTGAATTGTTAAACATTATTTGAAATATTATCCTTTCAAGATGCATGTAAGGCTCGGACTCTTAGAACTGATTTACCGCACTGTCTACATTTTGAAAAATGGTTTCTACAAAGAAATGCACATTTTGTAGAAGATAGGATGTAATTTCCATGAATGAAAGAGTCAATAACCAAGCATTGATTGAATGAAAAATAGTATAATTAAGTTTTTACTACTACTATATAGGAATAAATTATACTTATTATGAACTTTTTTGTGTTTTTCGTCCTCGCGCAAGCCCTCTTTAGTTCCCTTTTTTTATTCGCTGCAGGATGTTTAATTTTTTATTAGGATAGATGCAGAAAAAGTAAACGAATAAAACTGTTTTTTTTTTAGAAAATTTATAGCTTTGATAATTTGCAAGATAAACTAATTTGAAAATGGGTTTCTTTTTTTTTTTGCGCCACCCTGTATAAAAAGATAATTTATTTCTCATTTTCAATATAATATGGTAGTTGATAATATGGTAGTTGATAATAAGGTAGTTGATAATATGGTAGTTGATTTGGTTATATACAATTTAAGAGGGTATGTAATGTGTGAGGTTATATTCTTTCTAATTAAGTATTGTATTAGATTATTTATAATATAATATTAAATTATTTATTGTAATATAATATTAAATTATTTATTGTAATATAATATTAAATTATTTATCGTAATATAATGCATAACTAATTTCTATTTAATTGTAAATCTTTAAATACCATTCTATTCCATTTATAGAATTTTACTATAAGAACCAAGCTTCACTGGTTAGGTTTCATTCATTGATGTGTGTTTCACGAACTAGATAATCACCTTATGACTTAGGTAATCACCTTACATAATCACCTTAGGTAAAATCACCTTAGCTATAATCACCTTAGCTATAATCAGGCAAATTGTAATCGCATTATGAGAGATGGTAAGCAGGATGGCAAGATCTGTTTGCCTGTTGTACATGCATTGCCTTGGTGTTTGTGTGTGCACTTCATGCATTGCTTTGTCTTATTTTTTAGTGTAACTATGTTGTAGATATCTCATTGAATAGAAACTAAGTTTAAATACACCTGTAAAAATTAAATTTGAAAGTTGATCATATTAAAATTATTCTCATTTTAAATTTTAATGACTTAATTTCAAGATTTTAATTACCTTCGCAATCTTGCGGAAGGTTATATTTTCATCGGACTTTATTTATTTATCTATCATCTTGTTATTCGCTTAACTGAAAAAGTGTTCAACCAAATAACCTGAAATTTGGTGAAACGATTGGTCCATCTCCAGTGACCTGCTGTTAGTCTTTTGGGAGTGACCCGGTCAAAGGTCAAGGTCACGGTCATTTATAACTCAAAAAGTATCGAACCATATTGCATGAAACTTAGTGGAACGATCGGTCAATATACATGAACAATTTTGATAGATTTTGGGGGTGATTGGGTCAAATGTCAAAGATCAAGGTCAAGGCCATTTGTAACTTAAAAAGTATTCAACCAAATTGTCTGAAATTTGATGGTACATTTGGTCAATGACCAGGAACGATCTGGTAGAATTTTGGAAGCGATCCGGTCAAAGGTCAAGGTCACGGTCATTTATAACTCAAAAAGTATTGTACCATATTGCATGAAACTTGGTGGAACGATTGGTTATTATCCAGTTAGCAGTTTCCTTAATTTTAGGAGAGAATGGGCCACAGCGGAGGCGAAGATATGCGCTCTACCGAGTGCACATAATCTAGTTTCCAGTATACTTTACAATTTAAAATTTTCCACTACTGCAGTTTTTTATTAGGTTTAATCCTTCGTTCTCAATATTTATAATTATTTTTCATAAAGAGATACTCATGCAATTTTAACTCAATTAATAATTACCACTTCAAAATCTATAAATGGTATGGTAAATAAGTTTACGCAGAGTTTAATATTTATAAATAATTAGAATTGTTATACCGAAAATTGAATTATTCTGCATAGAAAATATTTCCAGTTTATTTATGAAGGGAAACTGCGTTATTTTATTTTATTTTATAACTTATTTCATCTCTTTAGATCAGTTTTGTTATTACATATTCACTCATAAAATATGTACAAATAAATATTTTAATTAAATCTTATGAAATTAGTTATCTACTTTTCTTTTTTAATCATAACCAATATTGCATTCTATCGTTAATTATAATATATTTAAATTACGAATTATAGACCATTTAATTTGCCTAATTAACCAGTTTATTTTCTCTCCCCCAGTTGGTCTCCCCCCGGTCTGGAGAAACCTCCCCCACCCCCACTACAACGAGACCCATCCAGGCACAGAGAAATATTCGGGGTACAACTTGAGGTGAGGATGGGGTTGGTGTGGGTAAGGATGGTGTTGGTGTGGATGTGGTTGGTGTGGATGTGGATGGTGTGGATGTGGTTGGTGTGGATAGGGTTGATGTGGATGAGGATGGGGTTGGTGTGGATGAGGATGGTCTGGTGGATGCGGTTGGTGTGGATGGTGTTGTTGTGGATGTGGTTTGTGTGGATGTGGTTGGTGTGGATGGGGTTTGTGTGGTGGATATGGTTGGTGTGGATGCGGTTTGTGTGGATGTGGTTGGTGTGGATGTGGATGGTGTGGATGTGGTTGGTGTGAATGGGGTTTGTGTGGTGAATGGGGTTGGTGTGGATGTGGTTGGTGTGGATGTGGTTGGTGTGGATGTGGATGGTGTGGATGTGGTTGGTGTGAATGGGGTTGGTGTGGTGAATGGGGTTGGTGTGGATGTGGTTGGTGTGGATGTGGTTGGTGTGGATGGGGTTGGTGTGGATGCGGTTGGTGTGGATGTGGTTGGTGTGGATGGGGTTGGTGTGGTGAATGGGGTTGGTGTGGTGAATGGGGTTGGTGTGGATGTGGTTGGTGTGGATGTGGTTGGTGTGGATGGGGTTGGTGTGGATGGGTTTGGTGTGGATGGGGTTGGTGTGGTGATTGGGGTTGGTGTAGATGGGGTTGGTGTGAATGAGGTTGGTGTGGATGTGGTTGGTGTGGATGGGGTTTGTGTGGTGGATATGGTTGGTGTGGATTTGGTTGGTGTGGATGTGGTTGGTGTGGATAGGGTTGGTGTGGATGGGGTTGGTGTGGATGGGGATGGCGTGGATGTGGTTGGTGTGGATGTGGTTGGTGTGGATGGGGTTGGTGTGGATGTGGTTGGCGTGGATGTGGTTGGTGTGGATGGGGTTGGTGTGGATGTGGTTGGTGTGGATGGGGTTGGTGTGGATGGGGTTGGTGTGGATGGGGTTTGTGTGGTGGATATGGTTGGTGTGGATTTGGTTGGTGTGGATGTGGTTGGTGTGGATGGGGTTGGTGTGGATGTGGTTGGCGTGGATGTGGTTGGTGTGGATGGGGTTGGTGTGGATGTGGTTGGTGTGGATGGGGTTGGTGTGGATATGGTGGATGTGGTTGGTGTGGATGGGGTTGGTGTGGATGTGGTTGGTGTGGATGGGGTTGGTGTGGATGTGGTTGGTGTGGGTACTTTCCTATCATTTTTTGTATATATAACGTTATTCTATTTGAAGTAGAAGTATAATATCTATTTATAGCTGTTCATATATAATAACTCTTTGCTTTGTCAATAGTTGCAATATTAAAATTATTCGTTATATTAATTATTAATAATAAAACTTTATACCAATTGTTATATTGATATAGAGATGTAATATGCTAGACAAATAGCAGTGACATTCCAATTTTTTATTACTAAATATATTTAATAGAAACAAAATACAGGCAATACTTTATGACTAGATATAAATATTATTTGGAAACTAATATAGGTTTTTAAAGGTCATTTCACTGTAAAAATAAATAATGTTTATCTCTGTAACTTATTATTAAATGCCTAATTCTTTGGGTTATTAGTTAATTAATGTGTTCATAAAGAAAAATTCCAAGCATCAAACCTTCATATTAATGCTGTTATATTCAATATATTATATTTATTTATATGTGACTTGTGTGTTAAATTACAAAATGTTAATTAATATTAGGAGCATTTTCGTATTATTTGTATTTTCTTGAAACTTTAATCCCTATAAAAAGTTCGTAGGTTAATTTCTCTCGTTTCCTTTGTGCTAATCGTGTGTGACTGACTCTGCCATTCAGAATACCACGGATTGTCGTCAGTGAATTTTCGGAGGAATCGGGCGAGTTCGAGGAAACTTTGGACCGTCCTTCCATTCATTCAAATTCTAAACTTCCTGAAGATTTCGACCTGACGGCCGCTTTCAATGAATTGATTGGGAGTTCTGAAAAGAGTCAGCGTGTCCGCCTTTTTCTCGCTAAAAAAAGTAAGAAAAGTGTTGCGGAGAAAGGAGCCAGAGGTGATGCGAACACAATTGGTTTGGAAAACTTGGCGTACGAGACCGAAAGAGAGGAAGGCTTTGAAAATAGTTCAATTGATAATGACGAGAAGGAGAATAGAGACAAAGAGTACCGTCACAATTTTACTCCCGATTACAATTCTCAGTCTAAGATTACCTCCCTCAACTCTGAACACAGAGATTCTTCGCCTGGAAGCAGCATTCCAGATTCTTCGGAATGTTCTGCTCCACTCGACTCCAGTGTGATATTTCTCCACCTCAATGGACTGGATTGGAGACACTCCGCAGTGTATCAGGTGAAGTCATGGAGTCAGTGATTGTGAGATGAGGCTTTATTAACTCTTTTATTCCGTTTGATTGGTAGACTTCTGCAAAGTATCTGTTATTGGTCTCTTCTTTATTGCTTTTCGATAGTTCCTCTGTTGATTTGTGTGTCATTTGAAGAGTTTATTGATTTCGGATTTGATTAGGAAACCCAATTGATTTTCAAATTGGTTGATTCCAGTTCCATGATTAGATTTCCTTGTTAATTGTGATGAAAATTCGATTTGATTTGCTTAATCCTTCTAAATTGATTTTCTAATTGGTTTCCATTTCTTTTCAGACTCTGTGATTCGACATTATCTTCAAAAATTAAAATCATCTGTTAGAAGACACATGAAAATTTCACATAAAAAGTTTCAATAAATTAATTTAGTTTTCGACAGTTCATATACCAATAAATCCTTCATTTCTTTCTACTAATATTAGTTTGTAAATCAAATAACAGTTTTGTGTTGTAATTACACTAGCAGCAATCAACACCTCGGTTACTTTTATTTACTCATCCCGATTCTTTAGCTCAGTCTGTTTGCTGATGCCTTTTTGCAGATTGCTTCGTTCAGTTTGTTTGCAGATTGTTTCGCTCAATTTGTTTTCAGAATGTATCGCTCAGTATGTTTGTTGCACCAATTACTTTTCTTAGCATTAACTTCAAACAAGAGAAAGAAATCACAATGGAAAATAAATCAGTGATGGGAAGGAGAACTTTTTGTTATCCATCGAACTCTCTAAATTGTATGTATTTTTAATAACATTAATTGAATGGTTAGACCATTTCACGATTATTTATCCTTTTAATATTAATATTGAATTGTCTTATAATTTATATGAATGAAAGATATGTCTTAAATTTATTTATACAGGGTGTGCCCAAAAAAACGATACCCTAATTTCAAAGGCTGTAATTCAAAAACTATTAGACTTGCGAAAATCTAGAAAACCACCTTTTGTTTCTCAATATTTGTTCCATCTCTGTACAAAATTTCAGCTGAATTTATCAAATATTTTTGGGACACCCTGTAGAATCATCTCTTTCAGCTCAAAATTTATTTTCCAAATCACATTTATTTATAACAGATTATTAGTAACAATGACCAGACAGTTAAATTTTGTGTTATCTAAACATTATTGGACGATAATATCATCCATATCACTACTTATAAACCATCCGTTCTTGTCACTGAAATCATATTATAATTGTCTGTATTTTATTATTGTACGAATTATGT
This sequence comes from Caprella mutica, assembly GCA_947561585.1. Taxonomy (NCBI): domain Eukaryota; kingdom Metazoa; phylum Arthropoda; class Malacostraca; order Amphipoda; family Caprellidae; genus Caprella; species Caprella mutica. Next base: position 126,484 of record CANNZV010000514.1, on the reverse strand, counting down.
TATTTTTAAATGTGATGTTTAATAATTTTTAATTCCTGACATAGTTCCTTTTTATTATTACCTATTACATCGAATATATAAGGCAGGTCAGCGTTCTTCACATCTTAAAGTTTTAATGAGTTTGGGCAGCGTTCTTTCTGCGCTAACTTTTACTAAATTCTTTGTAATTTCCACCTGAGAAAAGTATAGATAAGTAATTAACGAACAAAAGAAAATATATTTAGAAGATTAAAACTTTGCTATTTTTACTGCAATATTATTGTACATGTTTCTACAATAGACTTGTATCTGTTGCTACAATAGATTGTATCTGTTGCTACAATAGACTTGTATCTGTTGCTACAATAGACTTGTATCTGTTGCTACAATAGACTTTTATCTGTTGCTACAATAGACTTGTATCTGTTGCTACAATAGACTTGTATCTGTTGCTACAATATACTTTTATCTGTTGCTACAATAGACTTGTATCTGTTGCTACAATAGACTTGTATCTGTTGCTACAATAGACTTGTATCTGTTGCTACAATAGACTTGTGTCTGTTGCTACAATAGACTTGTATCTGTTGCTACAATAGACTTTTATCTGTTGCTACAATAGACTTGTATCTGTAGCTACAATAGACTTGTATCTCTTGCTACAATAGATTGTATCTGTTGCTACAATATACTTGTATCTGTTGCTACAATAGACTTGTATCTGTTGCTACAATAGACTTGTATCTGTTGCTACAATAGACTTGTATCTGTAGCTACAATAGACTTGTATCTCTTGCTACAATAGATTGTATCTGTTGCTACAATAGACTTGTATCTGTTGCTACAATAGACTTGTATCTGTTGCTACAATAGACTTGTATCTGTTGCTACAATAGACTTTTATCTGTTGCTACAATAGCCTTGTATCTGTTGCTACAATAGACTTGCATCTGTTGCTACAATAGACTTGTATCTGTTGCTACAATTGACTTGTATCTGTTGCTACAATAGACTTGTATCTGTTGCTACAATTGACTTGTATCTCTTGCTACAATAGATTGTATCTGTTGCTACAATATACTTGTATCTGTTGCTACAATAGACTTGTATCTGTTGCTACAATAGACTTGTATCTGTTGCTACAATTGACTTGTATCTCTTGCTACAATAGATTGTATCTGTTGCTACAATATACTTGTATCTGTTGCTACAATAGACTTGTATCTCTTGCTACAATAGACTTGTATCTCTTGCTACAATAGACTTGTATCTCTTGCTACAATAGACTTGTATCTCTTGCTACAATTGACTTGTATCTCTTGCTACAATATACTTGTATCTGTTGCCACAATAGACTTGTATCTGTTGCCACAATAGACTTGTATCTGTTGCTACAATAGACTTGTATCTGTTGCTACAATAGACTTGTATCTCTTGCTACAATAAATTGTATCTGTTGCTACAATATACTTGTATCTGTTGCTACAATAGACTTGTATCTGTTGCTACAATAGACTTGTATCTGTTGCTACAATTGACTTGTATCTCTTGCTACAATAGATTGTATCTGTTGCTACAATATACTTGTATCTGTTGCTACAATAGACTTGTATCTCTTGCTACAATAGACTTGTATCTCTTGCTACAATAGACTTGTATCTCTTGCTACAATAGACTTGTATCTCTTGCTACAATTGACTTGTATCTGTTGCTACAATAGACTTGTATCTGTTGCTACAATAGACTTGTATCTGTTGCTAGAATAGACTTGTATCTGATACTACAATAGACTTGTATCTGTTGCTACAATAGACTTGTATCTGTTGCTACAATAGACTTGTATCTGTTGCTACAATAGACTTGTATCTGTTGCTAGAATAGACTTGTATCTGATACTACAATAGACTTGTATCTGTTGCTACAATAGACTTGTATCTGTTGCTACAATAGACTTGTATCTGTTGCTACAATAGACTTGTATCTGTTGCTACAATAGACTTGTATCTGTTGCTACAATAGACTTGTATCTGTTGCTACAATAGACTTGTATCTGTTGCTACAATAGACTTTTATCTGTTGCTACAATAGCCTTGTATCTGTTGCTACAATAGACTTGCATCTGTTGCTACAATAGACTTGTATTTGTTGCTACAATTGACTTGTATCTGTTGCTACAATAGACTTGTATCTGTTGCTACAATTGACTTGTATCTCTTGCTACAATAGATTGTATCTGTTGCTACAATATACTTGTATCTGTTGCTACAATAGACTTGTATCTGTTGCTACAATAGACTTGTATCTGTTGCTACAATTGACTTGTATCTCTTGCTACAATAGATTGTATCTGTTGCTACAATATACTTGTATCTGTTGCTACAATAGACTTGTATCTCTTGCTACAATAGACTTGTATCTCTTGCTACAATAGACTTGTATCTCTTGCTACAATAGACTTGTATCTCTTGCTACAATTGACTTGTATCTCTTGCTACAATATACTTGTATCTGTTGCCACAATAGACTAGTATCTGTTGCCACAATAGACTTGTATCTGTTGCTACAATAGACTTGTATCTGTTGCTACAATAGACTTGTGTTGTTATTTATATTTTTGTTTTTTTGTAGTAATTGCTTTTCTCAAAATGAATGTATTTTTATTGGATAGTAGTTGAAAAGGTAAAATGTGATTGTTATTTTATTTCATTCGGTAAATAATAAAAGTAATATATTAAAGTTTTCACTTTTATTTCTTTTTTATTCAGATAGATTTTATTGTTAATTTAATATATAAAAAGGCATACTCTTACCATTTTATTGTTTACCTATATAGTATATTTATATATTGAAATGGTGAGCATTATAATTAACAATGGATTTAAAAACTTTTTAGTAGCATTCAAGTTTTTCTGTTTCATTAACTTGAAAGCTCTCAAAGTCTCTATCCTGAAGCTGTCTGTTGTGAATGGAAGAGAAGGGGGATGGCGTCCCTTGGGCCCCGAACTGTTGTAATTTGGATTATGGATTGTCTTTTTTCATTTTTACCATGTTTATCATTTTTTTAACGCTACTTGCAGTTTTAAAGGATAGCACTAGGGTTATGCTCTTCAACTACGAGGTCTTAGATTTTGTGTTAGGTAGGCTCGTAGGCTTCATTTACTATCAACTCTTCATTTTCCTCTTCCATCCGTGAGTGCAGTCACCGGTGCTTATGTCCCTTTTCGTCACATTCCTTGGTAAGTGACTGCATTCACGGAGTAGCTTTTCTGCACCTATGACTATTGTCACCGACGGTGGTAAGTGACTTTGTTCATGGAGCCACTTTCCTCTCTGACTGCTTCTTCCAGTCCCTTGTATTTAATTTCCTTTTGACGTCAGCGATATGGCCTTTGGTTCCGAAGCAGACGTTAAACCCTACTAAAATAATAATGTATCATTAAGTTGAAAACTTATTTGTTAGGTTTAATCTTTGTTATTAATTCGTCTTTATTAAATTTATTTTTGATAGTACTATTTAAAATTAAATTTCTGAACTATGCTCTTAATAGTACTTCATATTTCCAATTCTTCCTGATAAATGTTTTTATAAAACATATTATTTTTAATCTTTACTTTGCAATTATTCCTTTCTTGTTTATTTTATTGAAACTTTTGAAACATACGTTAATACTTATTATAGGGTAAGTTCTGAGTTAACGAACGTTCCCACATATTTGGTCACATAAGAAAGAAAATAATTTAAAATATAAATTAATTTGTCATTTTAAATTATATAATTTTTTCGATGTTTAGAAAATTGCTACACGAACAATTGCCACCTGAACAGTTGCCATCCGGACAGTTGCCACACTAATAATTATTATCAGGGTTGTGACAATATGCTTTTTAAATCAAAGATATTAAGAATATCATAGATGAAACGGAGTGAAATGGTATCAAATTCTAATATTGCTGGTCTAAAATGATTTAATTCTGTTTAGTCGTCTATACTCTATAATATGTGTTATATCTATGATTTCAAAAGCATATTGTCACAACCCTAATTATTATAAGGATTGTTAACTTTGAAATTATCTTTATTAAGTAAATGTCATTTTTATCTTTGAATGGAAATAATGAATGATTTATTAATCGTATAAAAAGAATGACCATATTCTATCCCTATTTTCTAGTAAGGGGCCTGATAATAATTATTAGGGTGGCAATTGTCCGGTCACGAATGTGTTCTTACATGATCGAAAATGTGGAACTGTCCGATAACTTGGAACCTAATTGAACAGATAACTAGTATACTTTTTATTTGCTAAATAATATAGCTGCAACAATTTATATTAAAAAGTCTATTTAAACAGTTACCTGGAATTTAATTAATTAACTACTAATGCTTCACATTCATGCAGTGTTTAAATTATCTTACATAATTAGATTAGTGTTACAGTTGTAAATTAATGCTAATAAATTCAAAACATTATCGTACTATTTATTTAATAGCATTTACTTTCAATTTGTAAACATACATTAGTATTTGTACTGTTTTATTGTATATAAAAATTATATGAATTTAAATTAATCTTCCTTAATACGTTGACGCTACTTGCCATTTGTTACCGACGGTGGCATGTAACTTTGTTCATTGAGCCACTTTCTTTTCTGACTGCTTTTTCTAGTCCCTTGTATATGTAATTTCATTTTGACGTCAGCAATATGGTCTTTGGTTCCAAAGCTGACGTTTAACCCCTACTTAATTAATTAATTATTTGTCAGTTTTATTTATCATTATCTAATATTGTTTATAACAAATGGTAATCCATTTATATATTTGAAAAGAATATAACTAATTTGACTCGTAGTTTTGCAAGTTGTTTATACTCACATGTGCTTTACTTGCCTTTAGTCACATGTGCTTTACTTGCCTTTTGTCACATGTGCTTTACTTGCATTTAGTCACATGTGCTTTACTTGCCTTTAGTCAAATGTGCTTTACTTGCATTTACTCACATGTGCTTTACTTGCATTTACTCACATGTGCTTTACTTGCCTTTACTCACATGTGCTTTACTTGCCTTTACTCACATGTGCTTTACTTGCATTTACTCACATGTGCTTTACTTGCATTTACTCACATGTGCTTTACTTGCCATTACTCACATGTGCTTTACTTGCCATTACTCACATGTGCTTTACTTGCATTTACTCACATGTGCTTTACTTGCATTTACTCACATGTGCTTTACTTGCATTTACTCACATGTGCTTTACTTGCCATTACTCACATGTGCTTTACTTGCCATTACTCACATGTGCTTTACTTGCATTTACTCACATGTGCTTTACTTGCCATTACTCACATGTGCTTTACTTGCCTCTACTCACATGTGCTTTACTTGCCATTACTCACATGTGCTTATTTCAGGTCACATCGTTGCTACTGGAGGGTCAGACGCGCAAATTACTAACATTGCAGTCAGAACTGGAGAGTAACACGAGTAGTGACAGCAGTAACGGATCACTGAAAGCAAAGGAACAACTCAGGAGAAAACTCATATCCAGCATACAGTGAGTGGAGCAACAATTGGTCGCTTATTTGCATACTATTAAAAAATATGAATTAATATTAAATAGAGGAATTAATGAAATATTTAAGTTATCAATTTTTTACAAGAAGAAACGTTTTCGATGTTTTCGCTTTCAAAACATCGAAAACTTTCAAAATTGGTATAATTTGTATAGAAATGCTTCTCCAAACTATGAATTGATACAATGAATATATTGGAAAAATTAATTAACTTATAAATGTTCAAAAGAAACTCACCAATTTACTCTCTCCAGGAAAGTTCAGACTCAGTTCGATCAGTTGGAGAGAGAGTACACTCACCAGGCTATAGACAGACTCAGAAACTCAGCTAAGGTGAGTTAAATTACTCACCATAGAGTTACTCTCTACTCACTATTTAACCTCGTAACTCACCATTTAAATTCCTCATCTCACCATTTATCCTCTCAACTCACCATAATTAATTTAATTGATTATTTAAATATTATTCCTATTCCCTGCTGATTACTTCTTCTAATCCCATTAATATATTGAAAAAATATTTCCTTACCTACTTCCAATGATTTTACTCCAAATATTTTCTCTCATCTCTGTGTTATAAATAGCAACTAAAATTCTCTCTCTATTTAATTCAACTTCAATGAACCAAGATGTGTGAAGTTATTTCTAATTACAATCTCTCACTCACTATTATTGAACCGACGTGTAATTATCCTACGTCTCTCTCTTTTCACTCACTTTCGTCCATTGTCACAAATATTCGTCCATTGACTCAGATGTTATCGCTCAGTAACAATGACCGTGTCAGTTACTATCGTGATGCAACAGTCACCTTAAATTACCACCACTGCCTCTCTGTGGAATGGGTGATGGAGAATGGGGTAATTCACTGAGAAATGCACTTTAAATATAGGGTAAGTTATTCAAGAGATAGGGTAATTCACTTAGTAGATAGGGTAATTCACTTAGTAGATAGGGTAATTCATTTAGTACATAGGGTAATTCACTTAGTAGATAGGGCAATTCATTTAGTAGATAGGGTAATTCATTTAGTAGATAGGGTAATTCACTTAGTAGATAGGGTAATTCATTTAGTAGATAGGGTAATTCACTTATTAGATAGGGTAATTCACTTAGTAGATAGGGTAATTCACTTAGTACATAGGGTAATTCATTTAGTAAATAGGGTAATTCATTTAGTAGATAAGGTAATTCACTTAGTACATAGGGTAATTCACTTAGTAGATAGGGTAATTTACTTAGTAGATAGGGTAATTCACTTAGTAGATAGGGTAATTCATTTAGTAGATAGGGTAATTCATTTAGTAGATAAGGTAATTCACTTAGTAGATAAGGTAATTCACTTAGTACATAGGGTAATTCACTTAGTAGATAGGGTAATTCACTTATTAGATAGGGTAATTCATTTAGTAGATAGGGTAATTCATTTAGTAGATAGGGTAATTTACTTAGTAGATAGGGTAATTCATTTAGTAGATAGGGTAATTCACTTAGTAGATAGGGTAATTCACTTAGTAGATAGGGTAATTCACTTAGTAGATAGGGTAATTCACTTAGAAGATAGGGTAATTTACTTAGTAGATAGGGTAATTCACTTAGAAGATAGGGTAATTCACTTAGAAGATAGGGTAATTCACTTAGTAGATAGGGTAATTCACTTAGTAGATAGGGTAATTTACTTAGTAGATAGGGTAATTCACTTAGAAGATAGGGTAATTTACTTAGTAGATATGGTAATTCACTTAGTAGATAGGGTAATTTACTTAGTAGATAGGGTAATTCACTTAGAAGATAGGGTAATTTACTTAGTAGATAGGGTAATTCACTTAGTAGATAGGGTAATTCACTTTAATTATAGGATAATTAAATTCACTTAGAAAAATGTAATTAAGTTATAGGTTAATTCAATTATTAGAGAGGGAATTCACACAGAAAGGGGCTGAATTAGAAGGGGAAGTTATTCTTTTTTAATTGTATTGGAATACAGTTAATAGGTTTTTGGATAAATTCCATCAGTTAAATTCCATGGTTTTGCCCAATGTATTCTATTGTAAGACAAATTTTAGATAGTAATTGCTATTCTCTTCTTATAAAGAAGCTATTTATTTAATTAACTGAATATACTTTAATTAGTTAATAAATAATTTAACGTAGGTATAAGAGTATTGCAATTATTCAATTTGTTATCTTTGATTGAATTAATTGATTGTGTCTTTTCAGAGTAACTGAAATATTAGAAGCAAACTCCGTGGATTATTTTTTACAAAACTCTTGATGAGATTTATCTCACATGATATTATTGAATCATTTTAAAGAATTTTATAGCTCATAGAAGTGATTAGCATGAACCTCTTTAAGTTTCTTTTGCACTTCACTCTGTTATTTATAGACTATCTTAGTGTGAAGTGGAAGAGCGTACATTTACAAACTCCATTCACAGTATTTATTTACCGCCGGAGCTCAGTGCGAGACTGGCTCTCAAGTGAGGTGGTTAAAGGTGTGTGCGGCTCTCTGTCACTTGTCATTGCCATCCATTTAGTTGTACTTTTGGCACGACAAATACGCTATTTCTTGTTCTGGTATCCAATCCCGTTAGTGTCGATGGCTAATTCATACTAGTATTAGATGGTGATTGTTTTTATTCACCCTTGGTTTACCATTTCACGATATTTAGCTGCGTCTACCCTCAAAATTGTGCTGTTTTTTCGTCTGTTGGACCCTGTCGTTTGGAATGCGAGAGAGGATCGCAACAATCTGGGAATAGACCTCTTCAATGTACTGGAATACCCACTTATGTCTGTTTATATTATAGAGGGTACTAAGATAAAATGCAATTGTGTAGGTAATGAATTCATTCCAATGTTCAACATTGTAATGAATTCATATCAATAGTATTTGACGTATGATATCATACTTTAAAGTATTTTAAATAGTTAAGTACTATAAAGAATGTAAATAGTATGAAATATTGTAAGTAGTGTATAGTATTGTAGGTATTGTTTATTTTTTAAAGTACTACATTGCATAAAATAATATTGTATTTGTTACATCACAATTGTTGTTTATATTATATCATTACAAAGTAGTACACAGTGCTGATGGCATTACACAGTGCTGATAGCAGTACACAGTGCTGATAGCATTACACAGTGCTGATAGCACCTCACAGTGCTGATAGCACTACACAGTGCTGATAGCACTACACAGTGCTGATAGCACTGTGTAGTGCTGATAGCACTGTGTAGTGCTGATAGCATTACACAGTGCTGATAGCAGTACACAGTGCTGATAGCAGTACACAGTGCTGATAGCACCTCACAGTGCTGATAGCACTACACAGTGCTGATAGCACTACACAGTGCTGATAGCAGTACACAGTGCTGATAGCAGTACACAGTGCTGATAGCACCTCACAGTGCTGATAGCACTACACAGTGCTGATAGCACTACACAGTGCTGATAGCACTGTGTAGTGCTGATAGCATTACACAGTGCTGATAGCAGTACACAGTGCTGATAGCAGTACACAGTGCTGATAGCACCTCACAGTGCTGATAGCACTACACAGTGCTGATAGCACTACACAGTGCTGATAGCACTGTGTAGTGCTGATAGCATTACACAGTGCTGATAGCACTACACATTGCTGATAGCACTACACAGTGCTGATAGCAGTACACAGTGCTGATAGCACTACACATTGCTGATAGCACTACACAGTGCTGATAGCACTGTGTAGTGCTGATAGCACTACACAGTGCTGATAGCACTACACAGTGCTGATAGCACTACACATTGCTGATAGCACTACACAGTGCTGATAGCACTGTGTAGTGCTGATAGCATTACACAGTGCTGATAGCACTACACATTGCTGATAGCAGTACACAGTGCTGATAGCAGTACACAGTGCTGATAGCACTACACAGTGCTGATAGCAGTACACAGTGCTGATAGCACTACACGGTGCTGATAACACTACACGGTGCTGATAGCACTACACGGTGCTGATAGCAGTACACAGTGCTGATAGCAGTACACAGTGCTGATAGCAGTACACAGTGCTGATAGCACTACACAGTGCTGATAGCAGTACACAGTGCTGATAGCAGTACACAGTGCTGATAGCACTACACAGTGCTGATAGCAGTACACAGTGCTGATAGCACTACACATTGCTGATAGCACTACACAGTGCTGATAGCACTACACGGTGCTGATAACACTACACGGTGCTGATAGCACTACACGGTGCTGATAGCAGTACACAGTGCTGATAGCAGTACACAGTGCTGATAGCACTACACAGTGCTGATAGCAGTACACAGTGCTGATAGCACTACACAGTGCTGATAGCACTACACAGTGCTGATAGCAGTACACAGTGCTGATAGCACTACACAGTGCTGATAGCACTACACAGTGCTGATAGCAGTACACAGTGCTGATAGCAGTACACAGTGCTGATAGCACTACACCGTGCTGATTCACTTTGTAACTATAGTAATTACTGATGTAATATTTTTAAATTAATTGTAATTTTCGTAATAGCACGTACAACAGATATCTGACTGACGTACGATGCCGTTAATTACTGCCTTTTTCTTCAGTTCACCCCTTTGCACAAGTTTCATTTCTCAGTTTAATATTTTGCTTTTAGTTGTCTAACTGTATTCCTATGTGGAAAGCTGCACAGGTTGCCATGGTGACATCCCCTGGATAGAATCACCTCAGCTATCATGTGTGTGCTATAAAAGGGTACACAGAAATGAATAGGTGCTGGAACTCAATTACTTACTTATTGTATTTATAGATTGTAAATTCAAAATTGTTTTTAATATTGTATAATAATTACTGAGCAGCTTAATGACTCTAATTACATTATTGGAATATTACTTTATGATTATGATTTAAATTATTTCTTTAAACACGAAATATCAACAGGGGGAGTTTTGCGAAGAAGGGGGGGGGGGGAGGTGTCAAAGCTCGGTATTTTTGCATAACTTCTGTAGCTGTCAGACAAGAATTTGAGGCAATTTGGATAGGCATTTCGAGTCAGGGATGCTGGGGATATACTCAGGGATAATAAGATACTCTCGTGGATCCTTGGGCCTCTTTTCAGTACTAGGGATACTCTTAGGGATAACTGAGGGATGCTCTTAGGTACCTATAGCTTATGGATACCCTAAGGGGTAACTGAGGGATACTCTCAGGTATAGCCTGTGGATACCCTAAGGGGTAAGTGAGGGATACTCTAAGGTATAGCCTGTGGATACCCTAAGGGGTAACTGAGGGATACTCTGAGGTATAGCCTGTGGATACCCTAAGGGGTAACTGAGGGATACCCTAAGGGGTAACTGAGGGATACTCTAAGGGGTAACTGAGGGATACTCTCACATTTTATGTTCTTTTTATGACTGTCTTCTAAAAGTTTGTAGGTTTTATTATCATTGAACTAAATCGTTTGTGAGCTGCAGGTACTAGTGTAGTAAACTGTACTTGCTTTCAACCTCCAATGCACTTAAACATCCAGTACATCTTTAACATCCAGTACATCTTTAACATCCAGTACATCTTTAACATCCAGTACATCTTTAACATCCAGTACATCTTTAACATCCAGTACATCTTTAACATCCAGTACATCTTTAACATCCAGTACATCTTTAACATCCAGTACATCTTTAACATCCAGTACATCTTTAACATCCAGTACATCTTTAACATCCAGTACATCTTTAACATCCAGTACATCTTTAACATCCAGTACATCTTTAACATCCAGTACATCTTTAACATCCAGTACATCTCTAACATTTCCATTAATTTTTTAGTTCTACTTCATTTCACATGTCCACGTTTAACATTTTTCAGTCCATTTAAAGGAAAGGAAATAATATTATGTATGTTACACCTAAATTTGGTCTGGAAATGAAGTGAAATTCGGTGAATTCAATTTAAAAAGAGCGATAATTTGACAGCATTATTTTGTTTGATCGAAATCATTTGAAATCATATTTTTAAAAATAAAAATATGGAGTTGGTATAAAATAAAAAATATGAAATATTTAATTTAATTAATTTAATCAATTCATAATAGATATATTGAAGCTTATAGGTTACCTCTATCAAGTAGGAACCCATTGCTGTAACCTATAACTAAGCGATCCCTCGTTAGGGTCCCCATAAAAGTTGCCCTGTTCCCCAATCAATACCCCCTCTATCATTACAAGCAACAAGGGAATGACGACCCCTTGTGGCAGCTCTAAATCCCCTCTCTATCCCCTTTCTATTGTTCATTCATATACTCTGTGCTAAAAATAGACTTCAATGTACATTGTTAGAACTAATGCCTAAACTAATGGCAATCATTATTGAATTTCCATAAAATTCAATAATTTCTTTATTTTATCCTAATCAACAAATATAGTGTTCTTCATTAAATTGATTATAGTCCATTATATTATTATACATGGGATGAATTATTGTACTATCAATAATGTTAGTACATCAGCAAAGAATATGATTACATTATCAGTTTATTCTATATTTCCGTATTTATTTTCCAACTCTACCATCTCATCTACCTCATCGGTAGAAAGTAAATCTCTACCATCTCATCTACTTCATCGGTAGAAAGTAGATCTCTACCATCTCATTTACCTCATCGGTAGAAAGTAAATCTCTACCATCTCATCTACTTCATCGTTCTCAGGTTTGAGGTAGAAAGTAGATGCAGTAGATTGCGCGCTAAGGTTTGAGGTAGAAAATAGATGCAGTAGATTGCGGCACCGTAGACTGAAGTTGTTCCCAGGGGTAGATCTGTCTACTTTAATATTTCAGGTAGATAGAGGTAGACTGTTTCCAGGGTAGATAATCTGTTAGCGTTAACTTAGTTACTCACTGACATTAATTGATATCATCTCATTCATAATAAACTCACCACGGTGTATTCTGATGTAATCATTTATGTTTCGAGTAAATGGTTTTAACTGATTTGGATATTTGAAATGTGTTATTTACTTGATATTGTTTGACATTATTTCTATGATATGTATTGTTTAAAGATTTTGATAGAATGTGTAAACAGTTAATTTCTATATTTATGTTAATGCAGTGAATATTATACAATACATCATTTATTTACACATTTTATTTAACTTTATAATTACTTCATTTAGTGCCTATAGATATTTACATTCAATCCATATCAACACAGCTAAACTTATCAGGCGTTATTTATAGGCACGTAAACTCTCCCCATTTTATATTATGGACATCCTTATTTAATAACCTGGTAGGTAGAATATGGTCCATCTACCCCATCTACCAAAGTAGATTAGGCTCCTCTACCTTGCTGCAATAGCTAATTCATTCATGATATGCACATACGTGCCTGAAGAACCTCGTGAATGCTGTCTGGTATAAGAAGCAACTTGAGCTTATGGTATACACAGATTAAAAGTGGGGCATTGCTGATTAAATTTATTGGTATTGAATCATCGTTCAGTGGAATTATTCTATTGACATTAAATCGTCGTTGATTAAAATGATTGAAATCAAATGTTTTGTTTTAGAGCCCCCTTCAGGATAGAGCCCCCCAGGGGCTCTATCCTGAAGCTGTCTGTGGTGAATGGAAAAGAGAGGGGGGGGGGGGGGGGGAGTTGTGGGGAGGAGGGTGGCAACTCTCGGACCCGAACTGTTGTAATTTGGATTAATAATTATTTTTTGTCATTTTTACCATGTTTTTGTCAGGAATTACTATCAGAGCTCCAATGAATATATAAAAGGTATAAAGGAATTAAGTTAAACAATAAGGTATCGAAGACCTTTATTTTGGGACTCTGCATGAAGGAAGACAAAAAGGAAGTGATTATTGATGAATGTGTTACCGGTTCTACCAAAATTTATGAGATTCAAATATCAAACGATGTACCAATGCTTAAATTACTAAAGGGCCCGTAAGCCAATTTAGAAGTTAGGGCAGATCCTCGTCTAACGAAGGTTTAAGTGAGTAGGTTGGTTTTATTCTAAAGATAATTGAAATAGGGTCTAGTTTAAATGTACCACCAGCTAACTAATCACATCACTTACTTCCATTGTTACAAACCTTGATTTTTTAGTGGTTAACTAACTTAACACAATAGTTTCACGAGTCTTCCACATAAATTTAGTAAGACGGAGAGGAAATATGAAAGGAAAGATTTAGCTCAGAGCAGAGCTCCAGCTAGTTGTGTAATTTGTACCCTAGTACTTAGCGGTTTGGCCGAGTAAAAGTGAAGACCTAGTTGTGATCAGACCGAATGGCCAAGATTGATTTGAAGATCACTCCTTAGAGCGAAGATTTTTAAAGTTTTTAGAGTGTAAGGTTAGAAGCACATACACTAGATAGGTAGTTTAGATAAGCACAAGTTAGGTGCTAATCAGATGAAAGCTCGTTTCATACTGAGTAATTACTTGCCTTACTGCTAAAGAAGTAGGCCTCATAAAAAATAAAGTGATGTGAATGCCATCTGGTGGTATAATTCTTTAGATTAGGAATTATCATATATTTAATAATAATTTTATATGAAAAAATTCTTAGTATTAAGCAAAAAAAAATCAAAATCAGTATTTACAAAAATATATTCACTGTACATCCTAGTAATTTTTAATAGTTTATCATTTTTTTAACGCTACTTACAGTTTTAGAGGATAGCGCTAGGGTTATGCTCTTCAAATTAGAAGTGTTAGATTTTGTGTTAAGTAGACTTGTAAGCATCATTTACTATCAGCTCTTCATTTTCCTCTTCTATCCGTGAGTGCAGCCGCCGGTGCTTGCGTCCATTTTGTCACATTCTTTGGTTAAGATTCACTGAGTAGCTTTTCCGCATTCACGAGCACTGTTACCGACTGTTGTAGGTTACTCTGTTACAGGAATCAATTTCCTTTGACATGGCGATAAGGCTCTCGGTTCCGAAGCAGACGTTAAACCCCTCAGTTATTAATTTACTGACAGTAATAATAATCATCGATTGAAACTATTGATGATAAACTAAATAGTACGTAATATTATTAATTGCAATATTACATACTATTAGTAAATACAATATTACATACTATTAGTAAATACAATATTACGTACTATTAGTAAATGCAATATTACATACTATTAGTAAATACAATATTACATACTATTAGTAAATGCAATATTACATACTATTAGTAAATACAATATTACATACTATTAGTAAATACAATATTACGTACTATTAGTAAATACAATATTACATACTATTAGTAAATACAATATTACATACTATTAGTAAATGCAATATTACATACTATTAGTAAATACAATATTACATACTATTAGTAAATGCAATATTACATACTATTAGTAAATACAATATTACATACTATTAGTAAATGCAATATTACATACTATTAGTAAATACAATATTACGTACTATTAATAAATACAATATTACATACTATTAGTAAATGCAATATTACATACTATTAGTAAATACAATATTACGTACTATTAATAAATACAATATTACATACTATTAGTAAATGCAATATTACATACTATTAGTAAATGCAATATTACATACTATTAGTAAATGCAATATTACATACTATTAGTAAATGCAATATTACATACTATTAGTAAATACAATATTACGTACTATTAATAAATACAATATTACATACTATTAGTAAATGCAATATTACATACTATTAGTAAATACAATATTACGTACTATTAATAAATACAATATTACATACTATTAGTAAATGCAATATTACATACTATTAGTAAATGCAATATTACATACTATTAGTAAATACAATATTACATACTATTAGTAAATGCAATATTACATACTATTAGTAAATACAATATTACGTACTATTAATAAATACAATATTACATACTATTAGTAAATGCAATATTACATACTATTAGTAAATGCAATATTACATACTATTAGTAAATGCAATATTACATACTATTAGTAAATACAATATTACGTACTATTAATAAATACAATATTACATACTATTAGTAAATGCAATATTACATACTATTAGTAAATGCAATATTACATACTATTAGTAAATGCAATATTACATACTATTAGTAAATGCAATATTACATACTATTAGTAAATACAATATTACGTACTATTAATAAATACAATATTACATACTATTAGTAAATGCAATATTACATACTATTAGTAAATGCAATATTACATACTATTAATAAATACAATATTACATACTATTAGTAAATGCAATTTTACATACTATTAGTAAATACAATATTACATACTATTAGTAAATGCAATATTACATACTATTAGTAAATGCAATATTACATACTATTAGTAAATACAATATTACATACTATTAGTAAATGCAATATTACATACTATTAGTAAATACAATATTACATACTATTAGTAAATGCAATAATACATACTATTAGTAAATGCAATAATACATACTATTAGTAAATACAATATTACATACTATTAGTAAATGCAATATTACATACTATTAGTAAATACAATATTACATACTATTAGTAAATACAATATTACATACTATTAGTAAATACAATATTACATACTATTAGTAAATACAATATTACATACTATTAGTAAATGCAATATTACATACTATTAGTAAATGCAATATTTTCTCATTGAAAAGTATCTATTTTTATCTTTCAATCTGTAACTTCACTCTTTTCTTTAGCTGGTCAGGTAATTCTTTCGCCATTGTATTCCTACCGAACAAAACACAGGAATATTTGTTCGCTATTGTTCCTTCTTCAAAGAGAATGTTAGCTTTTGTTTCGAACATTTATTTGTTTTTTGCCTCTGAGTGTGTAGGCAATTGTGTTTGCCGCTAGAAAGGAAACAACACTTTATTTCGAGTCTTTAGTTCCAATTAGACAATAATAAGTCACTGGCTTTCATTTGGACTTAATATTAATTAGATGTGAACCCTGGGGAATATTTAGTGGAAGGAAGGAAACGGAGGAGTGAATAAATGAATATTTAGTGAACATGGTAAATGAATATGTAGTGAACATGGTAAATGAATGTGTAGTGAACATGGTAAATGAATTTGTAGTGAACATGGTAAATGATTGTGTAGTGAACATGGTAAATGAATGTGTAGTGAACATGGTAAATGAATGTGTAGTGAACATGGTAAATGAATGTGTAGTGAACTTGGTAAATGAATATTTAGTGAACATGGTAAATGAATATGTAGTGAACATGGTAAATGAATGTGTAGTGAACATGGTAAATGAATGTGTAGTGAACATGGTAAATGAATGTGTAGTGAACATGGTAAATGAATGTGTAGTGAACATGGTAAATGAATGTGTAGTGAACATGGTTAATGAATGTGTAGTGAACATGGTAAATGAATGTGTAGTGAACATGGTAAATGAATGTGTAGTGAACATGGTAAATGAATGTGTAGTGAACATGGTAAATGAATGTGTAGTGAACATGGTAAATGAATGTATAGTGAACATGGTAAATGAATGTGTAGTGAACATGGTAAACGAATATTTAGTGAACATGGTAAATGAATGTGTAGTGAACATGGTAAATGAATGTGTAGTGAACATGGTAAATGAATGTGTAGTGAACATGGTAAATGAATGTGTAGTGAACATGGTAAATGAATATTTAGTGAACATGGTAAATGAATATGTAGTTAACATGGTAAATGAATGTGTAGTAAACATGATAAATGAATGTGTAGTGAACTTGGTAAATGAATGTGTAGTGAACTTGGTAAATGAATGTGTAGTGAACATGGTAAATGAATGTGTAGTAAACATGGTAAATGAATGTGTAGTAAACATGATAAATGAATGTGTAGTGAACTTGGTAAATGAATGTGTAGTGAACATGGTAAATGAATGTGTAGTGAACATGGTAAATGAATGTGTAGTGAACTTGGTAAATGAATGTGTAGTGAACTTGGTAAATGAATGTGTAGTGAACATGGTAAATGATTGTGTAGTGAACATGGTAAATGAATGTGTAGTGAACATGGTAAATGAATGTGTAGTGAACATGGTAAATGAATGTGTAGTGAACATGGTAAATGAATGTGTAGTGAACATGGTAAATGAATGTGTAGTGAACATGGTAAATGAATGTGTAGTGAACATGGTAAATGAATGTGTAGTGAACATGGTAAATGAATGTGTAGTGAACATGGTAAATGAATGTGTAGTGAACATGGTAAATGAATGTGTAGTGAACATGGTAAATGAATGTGTAGTGAACTTGGTAAATGAATGTGTAGTGAACATGGTAAATGAATGTGTAGTGAACATGGTAAATGAATGTGTAGTGAACATGGTAAATGAATGTGTAGTGAACATGGTAAATGAATATTCTATAGAGTACCTAGTCTATAGAATACCTAGTCTATGGAGTACCTAGTCTATGGAGTACCTAGTCTATGGAGTACCTAGTCTATGGAGTACCTAGTCTATAGAGTACCTAGTCTATGGAGTACCTAGTCTATGGAGTACCTAGTCTATGGAGTACCTAGTCTATGGAGTACCTAGTCTATGGAGTACCTAGTCTATAGAGTACCTAGTCTATAGAGTACCTAGTCTTTAGAGTACCTAGTGTATAGAAAACCTAGTCTACAGAGTACATAGTCTACAGAGTACCTAGTGTATATGTCTATTTAATTCCATAGGTACGGTTATTATAATAAGACAGGTAATTATTTCACCAAGAGACTATGTTTCAGTATCGTGTACTTTATTGCATAGTCTCTTTGTCTTGCGTTCATACTTTATACACTTTTATGAATTTATATGAACTATTTAATTCATAAATGCACAAACAATACATTCTTTATACCCATTGTAGTGAAAACTCTCAGTAAATTATGTATCTGATTTAATATTAGTGTAACTTGAGAAAACTCCCCTACTAATTTATATTGCATTATTTGTTGCTGGCTATGTTTCCTTTATTTATGAGTATTCTGCGTGTGCCTCTAATACGCCTCTTCTATTGCAATTATTGGAAATGTTCTATTCATGAACTTTTATGCATATCTATTTAAGTGAACTCTTTCAAATATTGGGAAGGTATCGCTTGTTATGAATATATTGTATAGCTTACATTGTAGAGTGTATACATACACCATACACACTAATTCACACACATACCTACACACACACGACACATCAATATTGACTGACAGTTGTTCTTGTTGCTATGTAATGTTAACCCTGCGATCTATAGCATAACTTTAACTCTATATTTATTATCATTATGGACTGTATTATAACTCATAGTGAGAATGTAATTCATAGTGTTAGGAAGTATAGTACATAGAGATACAATATTCTTTATCATCACTATGAACTATAGTATCACTTTAAAGTGCTGTCCTACCCATAAGTACATTTCTCCTATTTTAAAATTATATTAGCATACAATAAAATATGTATCAACAATATCCTAACATCAAAATTTAAACTTAAATATTACTTAATGTAATATAATTAGTGTAACACAATATATCAAATGTTACTCATGATAACAAATGCTTCGAAGCCTTCCAAAAGATTGGAAAATTTAAATTACTTTTAGTCCTGTTAATTCACACAAAAAAACAAATATTCAATTGAGTGTAAATTTCTCTAAATTAGTATTTTATTTAATATCAAACAAGTCTTGGCTTTATGAGACTCTATGTATCTTCTCATTTCTCCTCATATTAAATAAAGAAATGCCTGAGACAGTTTATTGAATGTATAGTATAAATGGTTTATAATTAATATACAAAATTATAGATATCGTCCTTTTAATGAAGTCATATTATTTTTCCTTTTTATTCGTATGGTTTAAGGTATGTTAATTTATTAACATAAAACAATTTATATTATTTTAAATGTTAATACTTGCATCGATCCAAAGAATTAATTTTTCGTACTATTTACATATAAGTACGAGAATTTAGTATTAGTTTGGTATATTTCATCAATATGTTTTCTCTAGAACAAGCTGTTGGAATATTGTATATTTTTAATTTGATATATCTTTATAATTATGAGTGTTAAAATATGCACTATGCAACTGTCAATAATTAAAAGAAAATAATCACGAAATTGATAGAGTAGGTTTAATTTTTTTATTGAATATTCTTGTCAATCATGTTCTTCACCAACTGTAAACATGATTAGTCAATTTTCAAATTCACTAATATTCTTTAAATTATGTTAGGATGAAGTAATAAAATTTATACTAAATTCATTTGGATGAATTATTTCTGTTCCTTTTTAACGCTGTATAATTAATTTTGAATCCACGACCTTTAAATGAGGAGTTACAAAAATTAGTAGATTAAATGGATTGAGAAAAATCTAATTTTTATTTATGATATTAAGAAATTCTATTATGATTAAAACAATATATGTAAATTGAATTTATTTTAAATTATAAAATTTAATTTTGAAATAAAGAATATTGCAAAATAAAGAACATTGACGTATGTTACTCTAAAATTTTCAACATATCCATTATCCAAATAATTTTATTTATACTATTCCTAAACGAGTGAATGAAATAAAGAAGTTTCCATTCCTCAGAGAAGTATTTCAGCCGCATGAATAATGCATAGGAAGCTTTGAAGACATGTTGCTACTTGCCTAGTGATAGTATTGCACTATCTATCTACTATCAATGGCATCACTCTACCTATCTACTGTCTATGGCATCACTCTACCTATCTACTGTCTATAGCATCACTCTACCTATCTACTATCAATGGCATCACTCTACCTATCTACTGTTTATGGCATCACTCTACCTATCTACTATCTATGGCATCACTCTACCTATCTACTATCAATGGCATCACTCTACCTATCTACTGTTTATGGCATCACTCTACCTATCTACTGTCTATAGCATCACTCTACCTATCTACTATCAATGGCATCACTCTACCTATCTACTGTTTATGGCATCACTCTACCTATCTACTATCTATGGCATCACTCTACCTATCTACTATCAATGGCATCACTCTACCTATCTACTGTTTATGGCATCACTCTACCTATCTACTGTCTATAGCATCACTACCTATCTACTGTCTATGGCATCACTCTACCTATCTACTGTCTATGGCATCACTCTACCTATCTACTGTCTATAGCATCACTCTACCTATCTACTATCTATAGCATCACTCTACCTATCTACTATCTATGGCATCACTCTACCTATCTACTGTCTATAGCATCACTCTACCTATCTACTGTCTATGGCATCACTCTACCTATCTACTTTCTATGGCATCACTCTACCTATCTACAATCTATGGCATCACTCTACCTATCTACTATCTATGGCATCACTCTACCTATCTACTATCTATAGCATCACTCTACCTATCTACTATCTATGGCATCACTCTACCTATCTACTATCTATGGCATCACTCTACCTATCTACTATCTATGGCATCACTCTACCTATCTACTGTCTATGGCATCACTCTACCTATCTACTGTCTATGGCATCACTCTACCTATCTACTATCTATGGCATCACTCTACCTATCTACTGTCTATGGCATCACTCTACCTATCTACTATCTATGGCATCACTCTACCTATCTACTATCTATGGCATCACTCTACCTATCTACTATCTATGGCATCACTCTACCTATCTACTATCTATGGCATCACTCTACCTATCTACTATCTATGGCATCACTCTACCTATCTACTATCTATGGCATCACTCTACCTATCTACTATCTATGGCATCACTCTACATATCTACTATCTATGGCATCACTCTACCTATCTACTTTCTATGGCATCACTCTACCTATCTACAATCTATGGCATCACTCTACCTATCTACTATCTATGGCATCACTCTACCTATCTACTGTCTATGGCATCACTCTACCTATCTACTGTCTATGGCATCACTCTACCTATCTACTATCTATGGCATCACTCTACCTATCTACTGTCTATGGCATCACTCTACCTATCTACTATCTATGGCATCACTCTACATATCTACTATCTATGGCATCACTCTACCTATCTACTTTCTATGGCATCACTCTACCTATCTACAATCTATGGCATCACTCTACCTATCTACTATCTATGGCATCACTCTACCTATCTACTGTCTATGGCATCACTCTACCTATCTACTGTCTATGGCATCACTCTACCTATCTACTATCTATGGCATCACTCTACCTATCTACTGTCTATGGCATCACTCTACCTATCTACTATCTATGGCTTCACTCTACCTATCTACTATCTATGGCATCACTCTACCTATCTACTGTCTATGGCATCACTCTACCTATCTACTGTCTATAGCATCACTCTACCTATCTACTATCTATAGCATCACTCTACCTATCTACTATCTATGGCATCACTCTACCTATCTACTGTCTATAGCATCACTCTACCTATCTACTGTCTATGGCATCACTCTACCTATCTACTTTCTATGGCATCACTCTACCTATCTACAATCTATGGCATCACTCTACCTATCTACTATCTATGGCATCACTCTACCTATCTACTATCTATAGCATCACTCTACCTATCTACTATCTATGGCATCACTCTACCTATCTACTGTCTATGGCATCACTCTACCTATCTACTGTCTATAGCATCACTCTACCTATCTACTATCTATAGCATCACTCTACCTATCTACTATCTATGGCATCACTCTACCTATCTACTGTCTATAGCATCACTCTACCTATCTACTGTCTATGGCATCACTCTACCTATCTACTTTCTATGGCATCACTCTACCTATCTACAATCTATGGCATCACTCTACCTATCTACTATCTATGGCATCACTCTACCTATCTACTATCTATAGCATCACTCTACCTATCTACTATCTATGGCATCACTCTACCTATCTACTATCTATGGCATCACTCTACCTATCTACTATCTATGGCATCACTCTACCTATCTACTGTCTATGGCATCACTCTACCTATCTACTGTCTATGGCATCACTCTACCTATCTACTATCTATGGCATCACTCTACCTATCTACTATCTATGGCATCACTCTACCTATCTACTATCTATGGCATCACTCTACATATCTACTATCTATGGCATCACTCTACCTATCTACTATCTATGGCATCACTCTACCTATCTACTATCTATGGCATACTCTACCTATCTACTGTCTATGGCATACTCTACCTATCTACTAGGTAGATTTTCTCTCTCTGATGTAACACAGAGTATTCCTCTCCACATTTCAAGTGTAATTTCGCTAATCCTCACTCTCTGTAGTTTGTAATTATATTCGATATCTGTGACATGGTTTTCGCTCTTTCATAGATGGGGACGGCATGTTTGTATATACATTTGTAGCTGCATTCGTCACTTTACTTTGATGACTGTGTGGCTAGTTTGTTCATTTAAACTTTATAAAATGGTGTAAAAGAATTGGTATATGTATATGTACATCAAAATTTCACTCTCAAAATTATCATAATATGAATTATAATTTTTCAAATTTAATTTATATTCAATTTATATATCCATGTAGTCAAGTTTCGATTTTTAGATGTTAACAGTTTGAATTTTACTTTTTATTGGGATTATTTTAAAGAATTTTAAGATCTCCACCTGTTGAGCTTCAGATGGAGAAAAACGACGTAAATTCAAAATTATCCAAACTTTTAAAATTTATATTAATTTTTTTTTAACTTTTCTTATATTTGAAGTAACTATCATTTTCAATCCAAAGTGTATATGTTTTCCAATGTTCCTTCCCAATAATTTTTAATTACACATTGTATCAAATAACTGTTTATAATAACATCAAAAAGTACATCATTTGACTAACCATCTCTCCTGACTCCCATCCTCGTTAGAAGGGGCTGGGGTCCATCCCATGGGGCGTACAGGCTGATCAGATTTCCTCTTCAATTATTAACCAAAGTGTAGCGCCAGGGCCCTTATTTCTTGTGTAAATCATCACCAACTTTAAGGAGGAGTATTATATTATATGCCTTACAAAAAATATTTACTTCATATCTTCTTTCTGATGCCGAAGAATTAAAATTTTCTATGTGAGGTAATTTTTTAAATAGAAACACTTCATTTTATTTTATGCAAGGGAGTCTATTTTTACATGAATCAATTATTTATTGTCAGTTAACAAGAAGTAAATAATGAATGTATTGCTTGCTTTCATCCTTTGCAATTTTCTCTACTCTTTTGGATTTAACATCGAACAACAAGTAAATATTTAGCATCACCGTCCTGTTTCCTTTTATTTACTTTTTTCCTGTGTAAATTCTCTTAATTTGATTAGTTTTATAACTTTTCCTGTTAACAAATATATAATTAAACGGAAATTGTAGATATGAAATGCTCAATTGCTCCGTTTGAAAATAATGCACATAAAAATATAGGCAATAATTTTCTCTATTTTAAATACAGGAAATTGCTGGTGATAATCCGCCACTTGTGTTGCCTTTTATTAGTGTTATATAATGTGGGATTATTTATAGTAATGTATTAATGAACGAATGGTAGTTTTCATCTATTAGATATAATATATTTTTTGTGAAGAGTAATTTGTAATGATAATACTGCTTTGATAGTTTACATTGAGTATCTGTTAATATTATCAAATTTTGTGATATCAAAGTTAAGTTTTATAAAATTTACTAAGATTTTAATTATGATATCAAGAATTACAAAGATTTTTTGGTATAAAATTTACGGAGTTTTTGTAGGATCTGATATTTATTTCTAAGTTAATACGAGAATAGTTTTTTCTTGATAATAATAGAATATTAAATTTT
This sequence comes from Caprella mutica, assembly GCA_947561585.1. Taxonomy (NCBI): domain Eukaryota; kingdom Metazoa; phylum Arthropoda; class Malacostraca; order Amphipoda; family Caprellidae; genus Caprella; species Caprella mutica. The sequence goes on along the minus strand of CANNZV010000514.1, from coordinate 102,014 downwards.
AATTGCAGAAATTGTATGTCGCATAAATATGTAACTACATTACATTTTAATCATTTGGACTGTTACTTATAGTTTCTATAACCATATTATAGTTATTTAACTCATCAATTGATATGTTTTTATGATATGAAACAACTGGATGAAAATAGATATTTATAATCTTAATTGAACTGTCATAATATCAAGGAAATATTTTGATTTTTTTTTTGCTGAATATATAGCATAGTAATTAGTAAGCTATTTTGCATAGTATAAACTTCAAACTATATTTCATAAAATGAAATATAGTTCTATTGCTTAAAATTTGGTGACTATTCACTTTTTTACCGAAGTGAAGAAATTTGAATAATGAGGATTCATAACTTTTATGCTAATTGTCTCTAGAATTAATGTCCTTACTTTATCTTGAACAGAATATTTCCCATTGCTTAAACACAGTGTTAATATATATGCTAGAAAGACATATTTTAATGTTATTAAGAAATTAAATATAAATAAAATGTTTTTTTCGTGACAGTTTGATTTGTAAAATTCGATTTACTTATTGTGGTTTTAAATTTTTTTCCGAAAGTAAAATTGGGAAATTTGCAAGATATACAAATATTTCACGGGATTGAATCATATACCTAATAATTACATTTTTAATCATTGAAATATTAATTCTATTTTTATGTATAATAGAAATTTTTTGCAGTTACAATAACAAATTTTAAATGCTCAAAATGTAACGAATTATTGTAAATGTATATAATAAATAAGCTCCACCATAATGTTTGTCTCCGTGACTCCAAACCCGTGCTCTCCGTATAATCTGTTTGGGATGCCCTAGAGGAGATGGCTGGATTGTGCGGCTGCTGGAGAGTGAGTAGTAGCAACTCCGTCAACTGTGATGGCTGCGGCTATAAGATTCTCCTCCGAGGAGCTCTCTCTTCTCAATCCAGACAACAGAGAAATAATTTGACTGCTAAACCCCCTCTTCCACCATCAAGACAACAAAGCAAAGAGAAAAAGCCATCTGAGTCTCACTACCAGAAGAAAGAAAGTCAAACTAAAGATGTCGCAAATAGAACTCCTTCAGTGGATGCTAATGGGACTAAGAAATTCCTCTCAACCTCTCACTTGAGGAGACATTCTCACCCAGTTAGACCTCCACAAGATCCATCTAGTGAAGAAGTTGCTCACTTGCCTCGTAGTTTGCAAAGAAGGAGACTTCCTCAGTCTTCCGCTTATAATGTTCCTCTGTCAGAAACTCCCATGTCTCCGCCAACTTTAGTGTCTCTCGTTCCATATTGGGACGGGGGAAATAAAGGGTCGGGATATGTACAACACACTCAGCAACCTCTACTGCTGAGCACTATCCAACCACCTCCTGAATTATGTCCCCCATCTACCTCCACCGCTTCTGCTCTACCTACATCACCAATATTAAGGAACCCCCCACCCTTTGACCTGTCTTCTTTTCTTCCTCCACCTGTTACCACAACACAATCAAGTACAAATTACCCCTTAGAAGTTTCCAATGTTTTCGGTGCATCTTTCTCCGCAAGCACCAGTCTGCAGGTGCGGTACAGAGCTTTATCAATAGCCAGAGCTACCAGTGCTACCAGATCCTACTCCGATTTGAGTAGAAAGCAAGAGTTTTTTGAAGTTGATTCTTCCCCTTCTTCCAAGTTTCTAGAAAAAAGGAAATCTGATATTTATGGGTTTTCTGATTATTACTCCAAAGATATGATTCCTCCCAAATTACAGAGTCCACATTTAGATATGAAAGAAACCAATAATTCTCAATCTAACGAACAGTTTACGAGTAAAACGCTTCCCACTCCCTTAGCTCAACAGCAAGCGAGACGTTTTGTCGTCAAATTCCCACAGAAAAACAATGAATTAATAGCAACGAACTGGCTAACTCAAAATCGATCGAGCTTAGAATATTTAAATAAGATTAAGATGTCACGGTTTGAAGATAAAGAATGTGTTTCTAACATTCTAGATATGAGTTTCCGTCCTGACACCCTTCTTAGTTATCCTCCTCTTCAACAGCAGGAAGTTGACATGTCTATGCCGTCCATAAAGAAACCAGAACACAAAAGGCACCACTCTTCCAAAAGTCATCATCACAGGAGACATCATAGACATCACAAACATCACAACAGTTGGAAGCATCGAATGCCTAGTGATGAAAAGAAAGATGGCGGTTGTGGCGATATGCTTGACACCAACAGTGCATCTATAGCTTGTGGAAGCACTTCAGACAAACCTGACCCAATCTCTCTAAAGCCAGATGCTTCTTCTTTAGAAAGAGGTAGACGAATTAATGTGTCAGAATATGAAGACCCTAGAATAACACAAACTAAATTCAAATTATTCGAGAATGTAAGTTTAGAGCCGGACCGGACGTACGTTAAGTCAACGTATTTAGACGAAAGAAACGTCAAAGGTTGCTTAGAAACTGATTTCGGAATGAACGATTCTCATAATGAAAAGTTAGAAACTAAACCTAAGTTCAATGAAAAATATGTCAGAAAATCGGACAGTTTTAAGCGTAAGAAAAAGTTGTTTTCTGTTTCTTATGATGAAAACGGCTATCGAAATGATGGCTACTCTGAAGAGTTTGACCACACTTCCTACTCAAGTCTCAAAAATTCTCCCCTTGCCAAGAATGTGCTAAGTGTTGGTGATTCTAAGAGTAGTTTACGAGTTCCTTGCGGTGTGAAATTACTGCAGCAGAACAGAGCTTTGAGTGAACAGTTACTCTGGAGTGAACAGAACGGTGAACAAAGTGAAACAATTTATGAAAATGAGCAGCCTAGATCTTTGGATTACTCTGATATGCAGGTACTATTTTCCGGACACCAATTTCACTGAAAAATTCTTTCCATTGTCGATTGGTAATTTTTCTTTCCAGTAAATTCATTTGCCCCATTACAATATTTTTCATTATTGGGCCTGTTTTATGTCGTGTTTTGTTATATTACAAGAACATTTACTTTTTTGTTATTATTTTTTGTTACTTTACCTAATTTATTACAATAGATTGTTTTTTTGCTCTCACCGAAAATCCAAATGAATTTTTAATACAAATCCTTATTTCAAAATTATTGCTTTTTTATTTTAATTTCCGTTATATGTGTTCTGAATTTATTTTTTAATTTTCCAAATGCCTACAGCATTTCTTTTCTGATTATTTTCTCGAATTTAGTATTTTGTTTTAGTAGAAAGTACAAATGGAGAGTTTACCGTGAGAAATATATGATATTCATGTTATATTATATTGTATATGTAGCATTATATGTAATTCTTATTATTATTTTATTATTTCATCATCATGTTAAAAGTACCTCTTTCTTTGTTTATTGTTTCTATTTTATTTTTATTAAATGTTATATAGCTATATTTTATTTCTGCAATTACCTGTATTCATTATTTTGATTTAAATGCAGTATCTGGATGGTTCCAGAAAAGAAAATTCATATTAAATCATTGTTAAGTAATTAGATTGTGTTATTTCATTTTTTTTATCATGTATTTTTTCTTTCAGAATAAAATTTATTATCATAATATTATTTATTTGCGTTATCTTCACATTATTTCTTCTTATCTTATTAACGAACCTGAATTATATTTCATTTCTACAGAGCAACCGAAGTCAACCAGCCATCGGGTTGAAGCAGACGCAAAAGAATAGGGTGAGTACCTACCTACCTAATTAGTGTAAAACAGATAAAAATAGTCATTCAGCTCATGTGCTTTAGGTAAGTGAGAGGGAATACATAAAACTTTTATGAGAAATTTCGCATTAATGATTTGCAATAAACTGCGGAGTACAATTTATTTAGAATTACAGTTATATATCTACTTTGTGAAAATTTATGATTAAATGTTAATAATTATCGCTAAGATAATCGTTACAGATACTTATTTTTGTTATGTGATTCATCATAATATTGTCCCATAGTATAATGAAATGGTATGCCCTTAAATTTCTTTGTAGTTTTCTATTGAAGATTTCAAAGAAAATTCTATTCCTTGGGAGACGATTATAAATTGAATGCATATAATGTATTTCATTTAACACTATTTTCGTAATATATACAGTTGTCATTTATTTTTATCTAAATAAAGAAATAAATGCATTATATTTTGCTAATTATGATTATAAGATAATAAACAATTTAAGTATTTTTTTTATATCTTAATTATCTACATAGTTAACATTTATACACTGTATACACATTAATATAATCCTAAGGTAGCAATATAAGAGCGACTTCTGTCTGTCCGTCACATTAACGTGGCTAGAAGCTGGTGGCTTGCAGAGGAAATTATTCTCTTATCAGTTCAATAAATGGTTTAAATAACTAAATAAATTATAATTCATAAAAAAATATATGTAATAATAGTGCCATTATTTTGACGGCACGCGTACACTAGTAACATATAGTATGGATAGGTTTGGATACATATATAATAAGTTTATATATAATATTTAACATTTTTTTCTCATTTTTTGTACAATTCTCATACCTGCAGAATAAATAAAAACATCTGAAAAAAGGAAGAAATGCACATTTTTGTAATCGCTGTTGAAATTTTTTATTTCAATAAATTTATTTTTAAAAAATTTATTTTTAACATTTCTAACAAAAAATAATTTTTTTAATAAGATGTTACTATTAAATCATAAAAAATAGAACAATCAAGTAGGAATAAAATCTGAATTTCGACACAAATTTTCTATCTTATCTATAGTATGTACCATAAAATATATTTCTTCTGATTGTAATACCATGATACAGTTAAGAGTAATTGAATATTTATTAATAACAAAATATTTAAAATAACTCATTATTTTCAATTTATTCTCCTTTTAAATTATAACCTATATTTATGATTGCTGAGTGAATTAGATAATATTTATTGTCACCTACTTGCATGGTCTTTATATTTTAATTATATCAAGTCTCACCACCCACTCACCCAAATCACCATCTATCACCACACGTGTTTGGTTGCAGTCACAGCTGGTCTGTATTGCGATAAGATATTTTAAAGACTTACTATTTAGAACAGGAATTTAAGGGGTAAGGTATGAATTATCGGTCAGTTCCACATCATCGGTCATATAAGAAAAAACGATATAATAATTATTATTTATTTTTGTATCGATTTTTCTTATATGACCGAAGATATGGAACTGATCGTTAATTCGTAACTTACCCTACTGCTAAAATTTCGATCGTTATAATGTTTATTAACCAATAGATGTTGTGTACCGTTAGGTTGGACCAAACTAGTGGGTTTTTCCTTTGAATTCATACACTGTTAACATTGTAAGAGTATTTTCTTGGTAACTGAACATATCTATTACTGATAGCATATGGTGGGTATGTGGGATTACGGGTGAAAAACCCTGGGGGCTACCAAGTAAAACATTTCATCTGAGTGATATTTTATAGTAAAATTATATTAATAATTTAAATATAACAATTAATACTCAATTTCTTAAATCACTAATTTGAAATTAAGACTTTGTGGAAAGTGTAATTTTAATTCTAATATAAGTAAAAGAAATAGTACCTATATGTAATTAAATATAGTTTATTCCAGTTAACTAATTCATGTATCATATGTTATTATATTTTTCTATAATCAATGTAACAAAACCATTTTTTTATAAAGGATAAAGTCTGCAAAAAAATATTATTTTTCTTTTGATTATATCATCATTCATTCCAAATCGATTTAGTATTAATTTCTACATTAATTTACTTATACAAATATAATTTTTCTCCCCAAACACTTTTATTTATCTTCCCTGTTCATACATTAGTAAATTCACCTAAAGATCACCAAGTTGCTCAGTATCATTTGTACCTCCGTGTGAGTGGTGAGTGGTGGTGTGTGCTCCTCTCAGACACATTGCCTTACTAACTATCATGTGTATGTGCTTTCATCCATTAATGTCACTGCCTGTGGAAAATCATGCTACTTTTATCACATCTATTTTCAGATTAGGATATTTTTTCACATATGTTTTTGATGGTAAATAATATGTTGGTGGTTGATATAACTAGTTTTTGAGAGGTAAATACGTTACTATTAGTTGGTAAAGGTGTGTCCACTACTTATGTAGCGGGTGGTACATAGTTCCCACTTGTTGTCCATTAGAACTTATGAACGACTAGGGCTCATATCGGACACTTCTAAAGCAATTAATAATAAACAGTCCATTGATTATTCATTCGAAAATAGGAATATAACGATATTCAATATTATCAATAATAATGTCAATCCATAAATATATTTAAAAGACGTCTCTAAGAATACTGTGGAATGCATTGATTTTGAAATTTAGTTTCCTTACTCTAGATAGAATGGCTTATTTTCCGGCATCCATTAGAGTTATGCAAATCTAATGGTTGGGACATTTTCTTTTATGTCTTCTTTTCTTACAAATCTTACCTTGATGTTCTTTGCATTGAAATTTCAATGGAAAGAAAGGTCAAGAAAATAGCTACCTCATCCATCTCTGGTACAGTCAGTCACAACTAGCTAGTGCATTTGCATTTGCACTCTCAAGTCAACGACTGTACCTATGGAATGCGAATAGAAAGTGAAAAAATGAATAAGATAAAGAAAAAAATAACGCACAGTTTGTTGAATAATTAAACAGCGAAATGTTAACTCTGTGCAAAAATGTTAGGCGATTAAGATGCAAATTTGAGACTAGGACCAATAGAGTTGAATGGAAACCGACAGACAGGTTCTAATTCTTTACATAATATTTATGATATATTGTTATATTTTCCATATTTCTCAACAGTGTTAATGTTATAGAATTATAAAATAGTTCTTATAGAACATTGTAGTGTTTTATCGTACGCTTGAGTAGGCAGTGACTGAGGTGATTGAAGTAATAAATCTTATGCTGTGTATAATAAATAACTACCTGTCTCATATATATTAATTACGATTGGACCTAGCATAGCACCTTGCGGAACACCTCAGTACCGCCCACTCAATCGACTATATTTTCTCATTAAAATCTCTTCATATTTAATGATATAATTTTTTTTCAATAGATATAATTCGTATTTCTCAATTGAATTCGTTTTCTCAATAAGTTCATCTTTCCAAGAGCAAGCATGACGCTAGGCATGACAAACTATCAGGAGAAAAGAAGTGCTAACTTTGAACTGTTCTCTGTGAAACTTTAACTGATATATTCATCAGGAGTGAAAGTTGTGACTGTTTGAGTGACCGTAAGAGCAGGGTCTGTACCTTTTCTTTCACTGACCCATAATAGAGTGAGAAAACAGTTGATAATACTTACCAACCTGTGATTTACTGTGAACAGTACTTGTGCTAAAATGGGAGAAACTTCAGGTAAATTATTATTCTATTAATAGTATTTAATTTTGAATATATTTGACATTTTGTTTATATTTTGATAAGAGCCTTTTCATGTACACTCTCTCTCTCCATTGATATAAATAGGTAATGTATTTAATATGTTCTCTTTATGCAGTTTCTTTTACACTGAATAATAAAATTGGAGTAAGTTATTATTAGTAACTAGAAACCACGGGGTACACGTTACTCCTATTACCTTCCCGTGTTACCGCTGTGACTCTAACGCTACGTGTAACGCTCTACCACGTGTTCCATCTTCCGTTTGCGTAATAACATCCGGTAACACTGGAATTTTTCGCCGAAACGATCGATGATTCAAAGCAGGTGTGCTGAGCACAGGTACAACTGAGAGAAACTTATGGTGGGGCCATAGGAGATTATGTACCCTCTAAGTCATCCAAGAGCCCACCATATTTTTTCTATCATGGTACGACAAAATGTGATAAAAATATTTTGATTTTTAGTTTTATACATTTATTACAAATAATTCTATAAATAACTAAAATTTGTGTCACTTGTCTGTATTATTATTTACCGTATATTTTCATTGTTTTTCTTACCGTTTTTGCCACACTGTGGTTTAATGATTAGCTTTGCTATGTGCTTGGCACAATTAGGTAAACCATAGACAGGATGTGTGGTGGGGGTCGTAGTTACTATGGTTGTGACCTAGGAACACTTAGGAGGTATTATTCTATAATTTTAAATTAATGGATGTTCTCTTAGGTATAAATAAAATCTCTTAACTTTTTGAAAAATTGATGTAAACTTAATTCTTTATAAAAATATGGTATATTTTTTCATTATTTTCAATTATCAAAATATACGACGAATTAAAGTTAATGAAATTACTCTTAATAATGCAATTTCCTTTTATTTTCAAATTAAACTATATACATTACAATATTCATTTCATCATGTACCATGTACCCGGTACTTGCAACACCAGTTGTGACAATGTCCCCTGCTGCGCTTCTATGAAATGCCCCCCCCCCCCCTTAATTGTACCTCTACCCCCCTCCCCCCTCGTAGAGTCTTCCCTGGCGCCAGTGACTGAGATTTTCTCCGAAAACACCACCTGAAATGCCAGCGATAAAACACCATTTTTAAATGTTAAAGATTTATCTTTTAAATTCTTCACCTTTTCCCATGACAAAGAAAATGGTATTAAGTACTTAGTAAAAATGAATGCCGTCTACAATATAACCTTCCGCTTCCTGCGAAGGTAATTACGCTGAGCTCTAAGCACCTTTTCCTCTCTTCAATAGAATTGTTTGTATGTTAATTCTAGCGTAACTCTCTACGTGACCAGTACGCTATAGCGCTACGTAACGCGGTATTGAGAGCCTTATTTACGAACTTAGTGAAGCGTATACGCGAAAATAACCTCTTACGCCGTCACGGTACTTATCGGGATATAACACCATTGTGTTACAATATACGTAATAGTCTTACGGTGTTACTTAATAGTGTTACGAAAGTTCCGTGAGAAACACGGACAGACTTATAAGGAAATACGACATCAGTGGATGGGAAAATGTTGTAGAGATTAGTATTTACTTCTAGGGATTAAGTATAGGGAATTAAATTTTAATGGAGGTAGTTCAGATATTGTGAACACAGGCAATTATTCGTTATTATCTATTGTGATGGATAGCAATGATTGTTAATCACAATATTGTAACAAATTCGCACCAAAAACATTGTTACCTACTATGAGATGGTTTGACATTAATGAATATGTTTTTCAATCCTATTGCATACAAATTTGTGCTGTTGCCTGTACATTTTCATGCTATTTAGTTAGAGTGTTAAGAGTGATTCTGTATGTGGGTGGCATACTGTAGAGGTAGGTATGTCCATTCAGTACCACCTTAGGTATGTTGGTATGCGCTATGTAGATAAGTACGTAATTCCTGTCTGCCGAAACACGTAAACAACAAACGCTAAGGTAGAGTGTTGGTCAGACTACTTTGCATTGTGGTAATGAAATGCAATTGGGGGGAACTGAGGAAACCTAACATGGAAATATATGCTAATGGCATTTTTAAAATTCTTGTTATTTTCTATCATTATTTATATAAATTAAATTCGATTGTCTTATTTTGAAATATATTAAATTATAATATCTCTCAAATATATTAAAATATAGTATCTTTCAAATATGTTAAAATATAGTACCTTCCAAATATATTAAATTATAGTACCTTTCAATTATATTAAAATATAGTATCTCTCAAATATATTAAAATATAGTACCTTTCAAATATATTAAACTATAATATCTTTAAAATACATTAAAATATAGTACCTTTCAAGTATATTAAAATATAGTACCTTTCAAATATATTAATATATACTATCTTTAAAATATATTAAAATATAGTACTTTTCAAATATATTAAACTATACTATCTTTAAAATATATTAAAATATACTATCTTTAAAATATATTAAAATATACTATCTTTAAAATACATTAAAATATAGTACCTTTCAAATATATTAAAATATACTATTTTTAAAATATATTAAAATATACTATCTTTCAAATATATTAACAATTCGTAATCAATTAATTACAATTACCAATATTTTAAATATATTCATCGGTATTTGCATAACAGTTGGTGCAAAATATTTCTTCTATTTATTCAGATGTGTTATAATTACCATTAACATATGCTGCTTTTTACTAATTATTCTTCAAAGAAATATAAAGTCTTTTTCATATCATAAATACAACATTAATCAATACGTATATATCTAAATATGTTATATCAATAGTAACCCATACTTCGTTAAATTAGGTATTATTATATTCTTATATACATTACATATTATGTATCCTCAATTTAAATATCGATTTGTTTTATTCTTACAGTATTAACCATCAAATAACCATTGGTTTGTACTATGTTTTAATTTAGTAACGGTATGGTTACATCAACCATTTCAGGCTATGAAGAGACTTCATTTCTTTCCTCTAAAAGTTTTCTATAATTTATGTCTTGTCACGTACAATTGGGCCCCTGCTTTGTATTAATTCATTATTCATGAACTGATCAGGGACAAAGTGTCAAAAACTGATGAATTTTGATGAATTGGTTTGTTTGATATTTTACGGGTTTACTCTTTTATATTTGCAGTCATTTGGAGATGCTTCTCTTGTTATTAAAATGGTGTAATTTTAGTTTGTTATTATCTGGCAATTTAAAATATAAAAAATATATCATTTTTTCAATGATTTAACCTTTCCAAACTCGAATTATTTTCCCGATCATTTAAACACTGTACATTAACACTTCACTTGGCAACCCTTTAGATATGTAAGTTTTCGCTCTTTTCCAGTAACATGTTGCCTTATTTTCTTGACAATAACACTTACCATACAATGCTTATTGACTCTTAATATATAGGCCTGACTTAGCGCCTGTAAGTCTGTAGGGGACCTGTAAAATGTACACAGCCTGTATATTTAGGACCTGTACATTGGGAGGGAATTCAGGTAAGATTAGATTGGGTAAATTTGACTCAAGGTGAAAAAGTTAAGGTAGATTTTAATAAAGGTGATACAGTGTGCTATAAGGTGGATTTAGAAATTTAGTCTAAGTTCAATTCAAACGGTGGATAATTCTTAGACTACATTTGTTTAATTTAATTAGTATTTCTTAAGGCACATGCTAAATAGTTACTACAATCAGTCACTATCAGCCAGTGACTGATTATTGTCAGTTGTACAACATGTTAGTCCCCATCTAAATCTTCTAAACCTCTAATAACCGAGTGCATTCTTAGAGAAGTGCAATGCACTTTGCACTGCATAGACCTGTTCTTAACACTTGCATCTTAATTTGCATTAAAATTACTATTTAATTGCACTGATTATTGCCTTGCAGGGAAAATCTAACGTAAAAACTTAAAATTGATTTTTGATTCAAGAAATTACATTAATTTAATTACATATTTTCATCATTATTGTTTAAGATTATTATGATTTAATAGTATGTAAATATTTTCAATTATGTAAAAATCTAACAACTTTTTTTATGATCAATAATATGGAACTGTTCACTAATTCGGAATTTACCCTACCCTTGATATTAGTTTTAATTGTATAATAATATGTTTACCAAGCTTTTGAATAAAATAACACTAATAACGACACTAATTACGAATAATTATTATTTCCAATGATTATACATACTTACATGCATAGCAATTTAATATTCACAATAACTGTACTTAAAGGCAGGCTAATTAATTGGAAAGTCATTTGACTTGTTCAAGGGTAACAAAATTTGCTATCAAATCTGCGCTAGTTTTGGTAATATTTTACAGGTATGAGAGTGGCATCTTAATGTGAATAAATAAAGTAGATACTATAGTAATTATATTCATATATAACTTTATTGCATTAATTTATATAATATAGGGTAAAGTTACAGTTCCCAGAAGTGATCTGAATGCAAGATGAAGATTTCAATAGTTTATTATATATAATCATTGTGGAGAGAAAAATAATCCTATGAAAAATTAATGTAACTCGTATTTGTTCCCTCCATAATTACTATATTTCTAACTTTCAATTATAGCCTAATGAATTTTTCACCTGGTATTTAGATCGTATCTGGTAATTGGTACTTTACCTTGTATTGTATTCATTATATGGCTACTTTTCTGATGTAGTTGTTAACAATTACTATTCTGTTAACAATTACTATTCTGTTAACAGTTACTATTCTGTTAACAATTACTATTCTGTTAACAATTACTATTCTGTTAACAATTACTATTCTGTTAACAATTACTATTCTGTTAACAATTACTATTCTGTTAACAATTGATGATGTACACTACATGACCTTAGATGGACTTTCTCTGCAGCCTTGACAGACTGTTACCAATGTTATTACAGGGGGGGGGGGGGGTAACTGTTACACTGGAATGGGGGTAACTGTTACACTGCAATGAGGGTAACTGTTACACTGGAATGGGGGTAACTGTTACACTGCAATGGGGGTAACTGTTACACTACGATGGGGGTAACTGTTACACTACAATGGGGGTAACTGTTACACTGCAATGGGGGTAACTGTTACTCTGCAATGGGGGTAACTGTTTCACTGCAATGGGGGTAAGTGTTTCACTGCAATGGGGGTAACTGTTACACTGCAATGGGGGTAACTGTTACACTGCAATGGGGGTAACTGTTTCACTGCAATGGGAGTAACTGTTTCACTGCAATGGGGGTAACTGTTACACTGCAATGGGGGTAACTGTTACACTACAATGGGGGTAACTGTTACACTGCAATGGGGGTAACTGTTTCACTGCAATGGGGGTAGCTGTTTCACTGCAATGGGGGTAACTGTTACACTGCAATGGGGGTAACTGTTTCACTACAATGGGGGTAACTGTTTCACTGCAATGGGGGTAACTGTTTCACTGCAATGGGGGTAACTGTTACACTGCAATGGGGGTAACTGTTACACTACAATGGGGGTAACTGTTACACTGCAATGGGGGTAACTGTTTCACTGCAATGGGGGTAACTGTTTCACTGCAATGGGGGTAACTGTTACACTGCAATGGGGGTAACTGTTACACTACAATGGGGGTAACTGTTACACTGCAATGGGGGTAACTGTTTCACTGCAATGGGGGTAACTGTTTCACTGCAATGGGGGTAACTGTTACACTGCAATGGGGGTAACTGTTACACTACAATGGGGGTAACTGTTACACTGCAATGGGGGTAACTGTTACTCTGCAATGGGGGTAACTGTTTCACTGCAATGGGGGTAACTGTTTCACTGCAATGGGGGTAACTGTTACACTGCAATGGGGGTAACTGTTACACTGCAATGGGGGTAACTGTTACACTGCAATGGGGGTAACTGTTTCACTGCAATGGGGGTAACTGTTACACTGCAATGGGGGTAACTGTTTCACTGCAATGGGGGTAACTGTTTCACTGCAATGGGGGTAACTGTTACACTGCAATGGGGGTAACTGTTTCACTACAATGGGGGTAACTGTTTCACTGCAATGGGGGTAACTGTTACACTGCAATGGGGGTAACTGTTTCACTGCAATGGGGGTAACTGTTACTCTGGAATGGGGGTAACTGTTACTCTGGAATGGGGGTAACTGTTACACTGCAATGGGGGTAACTGTTACTCTGCAATGGGGGTAACTGTTACTCTGGAATGGGGGTAACTGTTAGTTAATTTCGGTCTGGAAAATGTTGTCTCGGAATGATAAATACTCAGTCAAGCATGCCTGCCAAAGGTACAATTATAAGCTGTATAGCTTTAATGCCTTCATTTTAATATTATTAAATTGACTACTGATAATGTATGTTTATAAGGGAGGGGGGGGGGGGGGGGCACCGCCACCAAACCCACATATCAGGTCATTAAACAATCATTAAGTGTGCAGTACAACAAACTAGCGGATAAAACAAACTACATTATGGCCATTTATGTTGACAGTTTCAAAGTAATCTTCATATTATTTATATGTAAATGAAGATTTTTTGAAACTTTTAACACAAATTGCCGTTCTATAGTTTGTTGTATTCGCTAGTTTGTTGACGCTATACGTATACCATTACCGCATTCAATAAGTGATATTTAGTCTCTTTTTGAAGTCTTCTATTAATTAATTACCCTGTTTTTCCTTTGTTTTTAATTATCCTATTTTAGATATAATGGAAAATTAGTTTCTATTTCAAAAACTCTTTATTTCTTTGTAAAGATTGTGAAATTATTTTCCAGAGATATCAAAGGAAATTAAAGATAAAGGATATTTTCTTTACCAAATGACATAGATTCTAATTCTCTATCAGCAAAAAGTTAGAGTGTTTTCTCACTGTAACTAACGAGAGTTGTTGTCTGTGTTTTTATAACCTGTGTACTCTATGTACAGTCAAACACAAATATTACGACTATACCAATTATTGCACCTAGTTGATTTTAAATCTTTATCAGAATTTTACTTCTAAATAGCGATGATTTAATCGATCTATTTATTTTCCTCAATTACCTTTTGTTTAAGTTATTTATTTATTTTAGTGATGGTAAATAGATGTCCGCATAGAAATTCATTCAAAGGTTTCATTATACCCCTTTCTGCCCGACACCCTCTATCTTCCTTTGAAATCTTCCTCACCAGGCAGTAGACGGTTCTGCATAATGCCTTTTATTCATAGTAAACTACAGTGGTTTCCTGCTCATCTTCCTATGTTATTCCTACCTATTTATTACCTATGATTTCACATCTCAATTTCTGTTATATTTCATCATAATTAGAACATGCAATATCGTAAGGACTCTTTTCAACTCTAATTCTAAAGACTTTGACCCGTACTGCGCAACTGCATATCAAAAGATGTTCATCAATCTTAGTAACGATGTCTGTTATTCTAGTAACGAATACGTGACGTCTGTTTGTTATCACCCTAACAAGTAACGCTATACCTCTTTTGTGCTATAAGTCATGTGACTCTAATAACGAAAACGTTGACTTCATTCGAGGGGAAAAGGTACATAAAACCTTTCTGCTAACTTTTTCAGTGTTTTCATTTTTAGATATTTCCGGCTGTTAACGTCCCCTTAGGTAGAAGTAGATAAGTAGATACGAGGGTAGATTATTCTTAATTGAGTAACATCTGTTCCATCATATTTACTGCGTCACTTCGTCTTTTTCTACTCCGTATCGACAGAAGTTAATGAGGGGTAGATGAGGTAGATAAACAGGCCGAGTAAGGGTAGATGAGGTAGATAAAGAGGCCAAGTAAGGGTAGATGATGGTAGATTTTGGTAGCTGAGTAAGGTTAGATTTTAAAGATAGTTTTCAAGTTTCCAAATGTTATTTCCATTTTTTTCTGTACTCCGACTTAGTTTGATTTATCCGACAACTCGCCTTAAATACACGGCTATGTGCTTAATCTATTTATATGCAAGTTATAGGGATGCATCTTTGCTTCATTTAAAATTTTTAATTGCGATATAGATGCATTATTTACAGTTGAAATGATTATTTTTTATTTATATGAAGCTAAATGCCTAACCAGTATATTTTTTCAAATACTTTACTATAGATTTCAACTGCTTAACACTAATACACCATAAATAAGGTAGTGAATCAATTAGCCTAGTAATTAGCGATTCATTCGATGGTGAGTGATCAACATAACCGTTCATGTAATTCCTAACTGATTGTATCGCTACAAGCGTATCGCCGGTTGGGATGATAACTCTTTTCACGCTTTCAAATCTGTTTAAATCCTTCGTAACGATCCATTTGACCTACATACTGAAACTTAACACATTCTTTAGTGACACTTCAGTGATACAATCATTCTAAACTTACTTTATACGATTAAATTGCAGTAAATTCATAATAATTAGATGACTTTCAACTGTGGTCAAATGATTAATAAAAGACAGTCCGAATCGTAATCTTCCGTCTTTATTTTTTCTCTCTGAGAGAAATGCGACTTTGGGATAATGCGTATTTGATTACCATAAAGTAATATACAATTAATTATAACTGAAAGAAGTACTGTTAGTAATATACAAAATCTATAATTCCAACAAGGAAGTAATTACTGATACGTGTAAATGTTCTATCATCTATAAGTTATGTCCTGTCATTTTTTGTTTTTGTTCTTTAGTGGGTGATACAAGAACAGATTTGTGACCAATATAAAATCCTCTAAATAACCTATGTTGAGTTTTACTCAATCTATTAAAGTGTTCAAGTATTAACTTTAATAGGATTTTAATGCTTTATAAAGACATCAAAGTAAAACGCATTGTTTATATTACAATTGTAACTGCCAAGACCAATAAAGTTCCACTTGGGATTAACATTGTCTTGTAACTTGTTGTATATCTCTCAAATCTCATGCCTTGGGGCTTAGATCATTAAAATGTAGCATTTTAATCAAGTGAAATAATTAAAACTGGTTGTTAATTATTGTTCTCATTATACCCTGCTGATCAGGTAGATAAAAAAATAATGAATTGGTTTCCGATTGGGTAGCGTTATCTTTTTTATATTCATTTCCTCGATGGGAAATACGCTTTTCTTGCGCCTCCATTTTGTAAATCACTCATCCTGAGATTGAAATATAATTAACACTGTGATTGCTATACTCATTTCAAGACTCCTCCTACTTCGCTCCTTAATTAACTTTGTTCTTTCAAATCGTATCAACACTCTTCTATTTTTCGGTTTCCTGAATATAATTTGTTTGTGCAATTTATTTGCTAACATCAATGGACTGTGTGTACACGAAAAGGCTCTTTTATTTCTGCAATTGTAGAAAGTAATTTTAGGATATCCTTTTTATGATCAAACAGGTGTAGCGTGCAACTCTCCAGCGGAAAATGTTGACAACATTAGAGCTGTTGACGCTCAAGAAGCCGTTGATAGACTTTTCGGAGCTGGTAAAGCCAAAGTGGTTGACGCTGTAAGTTCTACCAAAGTTACAGAACAAGAAGTCATTTTGGTGAATGGTACACCAGTGAAGTTGGTGGGAGAAGATGGCGAGGCGCTGAAAAAAGCCATGATGGAAGGCAAATTACCAGACCAGAATATTCTCAACAGAGTCCTGGCTTCAGTACTTGGTTCAGAACTCAAAGGAATTGCCAAAGTAGAGTCCAATGTAACAATGACATCGAAAGTCACTACTAAAGACACTCTAACTGTTCACCACAATGGAAAAGTAGTGGACGAAAGAACAGCAGAAAGCAAATATGATACGGTTTTGCAAGGTCAAATAACTGATAGTTTTAACACAGAAGAGCATGCACAATCTATATTCTCAGCTGTTAAAATATCTCCACAAGGGTCACCGTATCCTCCTCTGAGATCGAGTACACTTCAGGCTCTGAATGACAATCAAAATAAATCTACAAGAACAAGCTGCTCACCTGTAAAATTTGGCAGCAGATCTTCTTCTCCGTCAATAATGATTCCAGTTTTAACGGATAAATCCTCGCCATTAACTCAAAAGAGATCTAGCAGAGCATCCACAACTTCATCTGGGTCTTCTGGCGTTGGTTCGTCAAACGGCTGCTGTTCTTCTGAGGAAAGTCCGCCATTGGACCCCATGAAATCTATGTTCACTATGACCTCAACAGACTCGTCTGTTTCATCTAACGATGGCTCGAGTTTCTCATTTGATTCAGCGAAAGGAATCGAGAAATTGTCAATAACTTCTTCCGCTTCACATAGAGTGACTGAAGATTTTCTACCACCGCCTTCCCCGCTTGTGAATTCTTTGGCTAAAGTTGACTACTCTGAACAAAAAGAAAACAAACCTTCTATGCACAATGGATCTTCATTCTCTGTAAGTAATGTATTTATTAATTCATTTCTAACAATAAAATTTAAATTACCTCCTAATTTTTTTTTAAGAATTCTCATTTTTTTTAAATTCTTGTTCAATTGCATAGTATTTGGAGTGATATTTTGAATGAGCTGATATTTTTATTTAAATGTCACTCAAAAATATAGAGAAATGCGTTTCTTTCCTCCACCACCTGATCTATTTTAACACCTTTACCAATTGGCAACCTTGAAATAACCAGACGCCAATTGTCTTATCTACTGCAATCTATGTGCGTATTTGGACCTTGCATTGGCTCTAACCTTTCAAAGTAGCTAACGTGAATAAACTAAATTAAGTAGTTATTATGCGTGGTATTATTAACAAACCATATCGTCATTTTAATTATATACAACCAACAAGTTTCTCTGATATCCCTTAAAATCTACATCTTCTTGCACCGTTCACGCATTCACTGCACTTCACCAACCATAAATAGTAGTTCTGTTGTTAAATAGAGCGTAAGTTATCTATCCTACATCCACTTCCTTGTTCAACTGTGTAGAGACTGAGATAAGGAATGGTGGGGATATCTACTTCTTGGGTGAATGGTGGGGATATCTACTTCTTGGTGAATGGTGGGGATATCTACTTCTTGGGTGAATGGTGGGGATATCTACTTCTTGGGTGAATGGTGGGGATATCTACTTCTTGGGTGAATGGTGGGGATATCTACTTCTTGGGTGAATGGTGGGGATATCTACTTCTTGGGTGAATGGTGGGGATATCTACTTCTTGGGTGAAAGGTGGGGATATCTACTTCTTGGGTGAATGGTGGGGATATCTACTTCTTGGGTGAATGGTGGGGATATCTACTTCTTGGTGAATGGTGGGGATATCTACTTCTTGGGTGAATGGTGGGGATATCTACTTCTTGGGTGAATGGTGGGGATATCTACTTCTTGGGTGAATGGTGGGGATATCTACTTCTTGGTGAATGGTGGGGATATCTACTTCTTGGTGAATGGTGGGGATATCTACTTCTTGGTGAATGGTGGGGATATCTACTTCTTGGTGAATGGTGGGGATATCTACTTCTTGGGTCTTTACTGACTAGCTATGATTAGATTTAGGAAAGGTTTTTATCAATTGATTGACTTATAGGGGTTATATTGCTATGGTGATTAGATAACTCGAAAGAAAATTCATAATAAAATAATAATATTTAAATATATTTGGGCCTCTTTGATAAGATTATTGTTACTGATTAGATAACTAAAATCAAATAACTAAGGAAATACGAAGTTTCAATTTATGTATACCGATGTTTTTAAATCTATATGGTATTGCCATTTTCGACTATTTTTCTACTATATTATTTATCGTTCGATTGTTTCGTACATTTATTGTTATACTTTTAGCCACTGATCACTTCTTTATCTTCGCTATATTTTAGACACTTTATGACAACACTGCAAACCATTCTCTGTTCTTTTTTGAAATGTTTTTCCCTGTCACGATAAACATGAGTTATAAATTCCCCTCCAAGTCCTTTATTTATGTTAGGTACTTCACGTTTCAACAAATTTCCATTGTTCAGGGGGCTTCATTGCTAATTATTTGTCTGAAGTGTGTCTTTATTTTATATTAGTGACAGTTTTATTTCTATTTACAGCTACGATTCTCTGTTAAATGTAGCTAACACCAATATAGAAATAATAAGCTTTTTGTTTTATTTGGAGGCTTTGGTGTCTAGAGTTCTCGCAAAAACAATGTTTAATATATAATTTGGGGCGTATTTTACTAAGATCCAAACAGACTACAAAAAGTGTTTTATATGTTCTACATATAGTGACATCTCTTCAAAATTTAATTAAAACAATTCATCTAATTTTGATATTGAGATTGATCAAAATTTGTGATCTACGATCGTCAATTTTCCTTTGATTGAAACTTTTAATATTTTCCAAATCTTCTTTATTTATTTTTAGCACAAAAAAAAGGGTAAAAAAGGGGAGAATTATTATCGATAATAAATTTTTGTTACCTACTGTAAATGCATCACAAACCTTGCCTTGCCGATAAATAATAATGTACTCATGCATGTTATGCCTGCTGATGTTCACTGATAGGAGATAGTAAACAGGTGATAAGCTACTGATAACATTATCACCAGGGCCTAACAAGTGAATTGCCTAAAGGTGTTGACAACCTGAAAATGCATGTCAGGTTCATGGGGAAACTCTATATTTTAGATCATTACGTTATTTGTTCATAATTCACATACATGATTATGTAAAAAATTTTTTTACCTATTATAGTAAGAATATTTTTTTAAATTTGTAAATAGAAAATATATATTTAAAAAAATTAAAATCGATTGAAATTAACTTATTTTTTACTTATAATTTGTAATTAGAATCAAAAATATATCTTTCCTACGCCATTTTCCCAGTTTTGACTAGAAAATCTCCACCAGCTAATTAAGGTGCTACTAAATGTTAGTGTAGACATACCATCATCAGAATGAATAGTACCATCACCTACTAAAGTAAGCGTCATTTCCGGTTTGGTATGATGGTACACAAATATTTGTAAATTATTTACTTACTGTGGCCGTGTGCCAATAGTAAACTATGCTATTATAGTTACTCGAGCAAGCGTGATGCAAGTATAAACAAGGCTACTCCCATCTAAACTGTTTATACTCCATTGCATGCTTTGTTTACTCTATTTCTTTATGTGCTGGCTTTACTTTCCTATTTTCAACCGTTAAAATCTATTGCTAGTAAATATGCTGCGTGAAAAACGCTTTTTTTAGCTGTGTATACTCGTAATCTTTTTTTACTACGTAAGTTATCGATCTGAATTCTGTGTCATATCTTCAGTCCAATTCTTTCTGTAAAATGATGTGGTAAAAAATTGTAATTATAATTTAAATTATTTGATTCTATTTCTGTAACATAAATATTCTTGAAAAATACATTTGATAAATGATTAATTTATTAAAGAACTGCTTTTATAAAACCAGATAATTTTATCTCCTTTTCATAAGTTAGTAATAAAAGGAGGTAAACTAACGCTGTACTATATAAGTGCTTTAGTTTCTCAGAGAGTTGAAGTGGCAAGTAACACTTATGCAGTAAGTACATTGACTCTCTGTGCTACATATAAACTAAAATAAATGCTAAATATAATGTCCGACCTTTAACTTTCACCAGTAATGTTATTACATTAATGTTATTACATACAATTACCTTATTGAAATACAGAGGGAATATTTGATATAAATATAACTAATTGGATAAGGTATATAAATTTGAACCTTTGAATAGTTATACCCATTCCTTGGTGTGTCATACATCATTTTGATAGATGGTGAGGGATAACAGCATCACATAGCCTCTTTGTTCACCTTGTCTGTCCCTATATCATCTGCTTTAAATCTACCTTTGGTGTGAATTCTTTATGGGGTGAATACTCTTTCACCGTGCACCTTGATAAATAAAACTGTAGTGAGTGATGGCACTTAGAGTCTTAAAACTGAGCAGGGACTGAAATTTCAGGACTAGAGTGTGCAGGGACTGAAATATCAGGACTAGAGTGTGCAGAGACTGAAATATCAGGACTAGAGTGTACAGAGACTGAAATATCAGGACTAGAGTGTACAGAGACTGAAATATCAGGACTAGAGTGTACAGAGACTGAAATATCAAGACTAGAGTGTACAGAGACTGAAATATCAGGACTAGAGTGTGCAGGGACTGAAATATCAGGACTAGAGTGTGCAGAGACTGAAATATCAGGACTAGAGTGTACAGAGACTGAAATATCAGGACTAGAGTGTACAGAGACTGAAATATCAGGACTAGAGTGTACAGAGACTGAAATATCAGGACTAGAGTGTACAGAGACTGAAATATCAGGACTAGAGTGTACAGAGACTGAAATATCAGGACTAGAGTGTACAGAGACTGAAATATCAGGACTAGAGTGTACAGGCTGAAATATCAGGACTAGAGTGTACAGAGACTGAAATATCAGGACTAGAGTGTACAGAGACTGAAATATCAAGACTAGAGTGTACAGAGACTGAAATATCAGGACTAGAGTGTACAGAGACTGAAACATCAGGACTAGAGTGTACAGAGACTGAAATATCAGGACTAGAGTGTACAGGCTGAAATATCAGGATTAGAGTGTACAGAGACTGAAACATCAGGACTAGAGTGTGCAGGGACTGAAATATCAGGACTAGAGTGTACAGAGACTGAAATATCAGGACTAGAGTGTACAGAGACTGAAATATCAGGACTAGAGTGTACAGGCTGAAATATCAGGACTAGAGTGTACAGAGACTGAAACATCAGGACTAGAGTGTGCAGGGACTGAAATATCAGGACTAGAGTGTACAGAGACTGAAATATCAGGACTAGAGTGTACAGAGACTGAAACATCAGGACTAGAGTGTACAGAGACTGAAATATCAGGACTAGAGTGTACAGAGACTGAAGTATCAGGACTAGAGTGTACAGAGACTGAAATATCAGGACTAGAGTGTACAGGCTGAAATATCAGGACTAGAGTGTACAGAGACTGAAATATCAGGACTAGAGTGTACAGGCTGAAATATCAGGACTAGAGTGTACAGAGACTGAAACATCAGGACTAGAGTGTACAGGAACTGAAATATCAGGACTAGAGTGTGCAGGGACTGAAATATCAGGACTAGAGTGTGCAGAGACTGAAATATCAGGACTAGAGTGTACAGAGACTGAAATATCAGGACTAGAGTGTACAGAGACTGAAATATCAGGACTAGAGTGTGCAGGGACTGAAATATCAGGACTAGAGTGTACAGAGACTGAAACATCAGGACTAGAGTGTACAGAGACTGAAACATCAGGACTAGAGTGTACAGAGACTGAAACATCAGGACTAGAGTGTGCAGGGACTGAAATATCAGGACTAGAGTGTGCAGGGACTGAAATATCAGGACTAGAGTGTACAGAGACTGAAACATCAGGACTAGAGTGTACAGAGACTGAAATATCAGGACAATACAGTCTAAAATGAATAAGTATTTCAATAGTTTGCTGAATAATCCAATTTAGATACAGATACAGATAATATTATCGATAGTTATACAAAACAACACACTTGTGATTTCTTGGTAGCAACTTATTATTCTTATTCCTTATCTGAGTTAGTATCACATAGAGTTGCAAATAGCACCACGTTTCACTCGGCACGTAACTTATCTTAGATAATTCAGTTGACAGTTAGAGAAGTATTTAGTACCTAGGTATTCCCTGGTCAGCCATCACTGAGTGTGATGTGTATAGCTTGCTGTGTCGCTAATGTCCTTATTAGGTCCTAGTCTGCATCTTCTGTGCAAACTCTGCAACCTCAGGCTTCTTAGGAGCACTTTGATGTATTCGGTGATAGTGAGCACAGTGCAGATATGGTAAGAATTTTAAACTCGGGCTTCCATATTGTCAAATATGGGAGAAACGATCGACATGGAGTGAATTAATTCCTTTTATGTTATATCCAATGCATTATAAGAGTAAATAGCAGCTTCAGAGTTTGCTATTACATAATTATCTTTGCTTGAGGGTGCCTCACCACATTTGCTGCAATGTGAGTATCTTTTGAGGTTTCAGTAGCCTTTAGATAGATAGGTCAAGGTCTTGGTGCAATCATCTCGTTGCTTCCCTCTGCATTGGAGGCAAATTCCTTCATTTATTACCCACCTCGTGTGTTTAGTGCAGTTACAGCTAGAAATGATCTGAGGGATGACTGAAGAGTGAATTACGAGAACTCGAACCTGTTTCTGCATCTCAAGAATGTGATGTCGGTTCTTCTGATTCTTTTATCTATTTGAATAAATTTTTATTTATCTAACATTCTGCATTGTGTTCAATGAAGTTACTTGAAGTAGATTAATGTCATTGTAAGGCTATTAATATCTGTACAATTGTCATCATTGCATCATACTGCAGAGTGATGATATCACCACTCTGTCAATTGAGGACAGGAGTTTTAACGCTTCAGTATCTCGTTATTTTATCGGCCTCTCGACGAATAATTTATTGCATTTAATAACATTCAAATAAATTATATATCTTTTTAATTAAGAATGAAAATATATAAATAAATTATTTTCGTGCTAATATGTGTGTATGTTTTAATTCATTATATATCATTTTTTTACCATGTACGACCTAATTAGGTAAATTTTTAAATGAATAATTTTAACGACATTTTTTATTTTAAAACTTTCTGAAGGTTACAGAACAGCTTTCAAATTCTGATAAATTATCCTCTATTAAAAGTCATGAATGTATAAGTTATTCATCTCTACAAAAATTTACAAATAATATTCCACTTTATAATACAATACTCTGAGGAGAATTTTTTGTATCTAATTTCAATAGAAATTATTAAACTGGGTAAACGATATCGAAATTGAGGCTAGTAATTCTGTGTATGATTACGTACTATCATCTTTGGACTGTTTTCTTTTTATCCGATGGTAGCAAGTGACTATTTAGCATACGAGTCCATATTAGTCCTACACTTTCTACCTACACTTCATAGATGTAGGCTCAGATATTGGAGGCTGTCTTTATTTTTCTCCCTGCATGTCTAAACGATAATGACTCTAATAAATAGTAATTACAGTCATCTCTGTTATCCTCTCCTAAACATAATAACCATTAAATTTATATGCATGTATAATAATATTTACCCTGTTATTTAATTAAACATACTATTAAATCATCACCTTTTTGTTTACTCTGTTATTCACATCAGATCATTTGAGCGATTTTTAACTATTTACTTGGTAGGATATTTTCTTGTTTAAAATTATATGTTTAGAATGAATGTTAATAATTACTCGTTACTAATTAGTAATTACTTGTTAATAATTTCTTTTTAATAATTACTTGTTAATATGAGATGCAGGCAAATGCATTCACTGCACTTATTTACGAGTACAGTGTAGGTGGTGCACTGGAGACGCCCTGCACTGCATTGGCCTATATAATGCACTGCCTTTACAATGCACTATCTGCACTGACATCATTAAGTAACTGCATTGTCCTTCACAAAGTGCATTATTTACAATAAATTCTTTCGTACTGTACACTGCACTTAAATTCACTATTGCAATGAATTGCTTATTTATTTTAATTGTGATTGGAAGGAAGTGAAATCACCTGTGCAGTCATTTGGATCATTTAAATCATCTCTATTTATTAATGTCGCTAGTTACTTTTCTTATAGTAATCAATAATGGTTTAAATCTTTATCAGAAATAAGGGATAAGGGCCTTACATTCATTATTATTTAGACTATAGTATAGTGCAGTTACTGGCTATAGTTATAGGCTATAGTATATAGTGCAGTTACTCTGGCTATAGTTATAGGCTATAGTATATAGTGCAGTTACTCTGGCTATAATTATAGATATAGTGCAGTTACTCTGGCTATAGTTATAGACTATAGTATATAGTGCAGTTACTCTGGCTATAGTTATAGGCTATAGTATATAGTGCAGTTACTCTGGCTATAGTTATAGATATAGTGCAGTTACTCTGGCTATAGTTATAGACTATAGTATATAGTGCAGTTACTCTGGCTATAGTTATAGACTATAGTATATAGTGCAGTTACTCTGGCTATAGTTATAGATATAGTGCAGTTACTCTGGCTATAGTCATAGGCTATAGTATATAGTGCAGTTGCTGTAGTTATTGTATAGTTCGGGATATTGTATAGTGAAGGCTATAGTATAGTGCAGGCTATAGTATAGTGCAGGCTATAGTATAGTGCAGGCTATAGTATAGCGCAGGCTATAGTATAGTGCAGGCTATAGTATAGTGCAGGCTATAGTATAGTGCAGGCTATAGTATAGTGCAGGCTATAGTATTGTGCAGGCTATAGTATAGTGCAGGCTATAGTATAGTGCAGGCTATAGTATAGTGCAGGCTATAGTATAGTGCAGGCTATAGTACAGTGCAGGCTATAGTATAGTGCAGGCTATAGTATAGTGCAGGCTATAGTAAGTACAGTGCAGGCTATAGTATAGTGCAGGCTATAGTATAGTGCAGGCTATAGTATAGTGCAGGCTATAGTACAGTGCAGGCTATAGTATAGTGCAGGCTATAGTATAGTGCAGGCTATAGTATAGTGCAGGCTATAGTATAGTGCGGGCTATAGTATAGTGCAGGCTATAGTATAGTGCAGGATATAGTATAGTGCTGGCTATAGTATAGTGCAGGCTATAGTATAGTGCAGGCTATAGTATAGTGCAGGCTATAGTATAGTGCAGGCTATAGTATAGTGCGGGCTATAGTATAGTGCAGGCTATAGTATAGTGCAGGCTATAGTATAGTGCAGGCTATAGTATAGTGCAGGCTATAGTATAGTGCAGGCTATAGTATAGTGCAGGCTATAGTATAGTGCAGGCTATAGTATAGTGCAGGCTATAGTATAGTGCAGGCTATAGTATAGTGCAGGCTATAGTATAGTGCGGGCTATAGTATAGTGCAGGCTATAGTATAGTGCAGGTTATAGTATAGTGCGGGCTATAGTATAGTGCAGGATATAGTATAGTGCTGGCTATAGTATAGTGCAGGCTATAGTATAGTGCAGGCTATAGTACAGTGCAGGCTATAGTATAGTGCAGGCTATAGTATAGTGCAGGCTATAGTACAGTGCAGGCTATAGTATAGTGCAGGCTATAGTATAGTGCAGGCTATAGTATAGTGCAGGCTATAGTATAGTGCGGGCTATAGTATAGTGCAGGCTATAGTATAGTGCAGGCTATAGTATAGTGCAGGCTATAGTATAGTGCAGGCTATAGTATAGTGCAGGCTATAGTACAGTGCAGGCTATAGTATAGTGCAGGCTATAGTATAGTGCAGGCTATAGTATAGTGCTGGCTATATATAACTGCAGTGACTCAGAGTCAGTGGGTTTAATAGATATGAAGGTGGCTGTTTTAGAGTGTTGACAATATAGTTCGTACATACTTAATTATCTTCTCAAACTATCAAATAACTTGCAACTTGTTTTCATCTTCATGTTTTCATCTTAATATAAATATTTTACTATTCATTGCTTTGTTTAATTCGTTACTTTGAATTGTTAATTATACATATTACCTAAATTTATTAGATCCTTGTAATTATTTAAATGTACATATATCGTTTATAAACTATTCTTCTTCTACATAAATGTTATTTAATTTTTTTCTCATTGTACCCGCTATGGCAGCAGTGATGTCATAATTATGTACTTACTGCACATTAAAGACAGCTTAATTTGCTCACATCACCAAAGATTTTCCTCTTGTATATTTACTCGCATGACATACGAGTGTGTATTGTGTTTGGTAATGCCTTTGCAGTGGCAAGGCCTGCTATTATCAGTAAATAAGTAGCTAATGATATTTGGTAGAAAATAAGAATGTAGGTAAAATTTGACGGAAAAATTAAAATTTGATGAAATATTGGAAATTTGATGAAAAAATTGGAAATTTGATGAAATATTGGAAATTTGATAAAATATTTAAAATTTGAATGAAGATTTAAAATTTGATAGAATTTGATAAAAAAATTAGATTTGCGAAATAGAGTTTTATTCTATTAATATATATAATTTTATTGATAAAATATGTCAAATCATGCAGATTAGTATGTTTCAAATAGAATAACAACATACTAAAGATTTTTTATACTTTGAATATTTATAATACCTTTTATTAATATTTTAATTTTTTCACGTGTTCAGACCATTACACTACCCTCTCCAGGAGGCACTGCTTGCTTAGTTATTACTCTAAGATTTACAACATTTGTTATGATGGAGCAGAGAACAGAAAGAAAACATGAAGTCCACTGTACATTAGAACACTCTTTTTAATTCTTAAATAATACCTAAAGGCTTTAAAAATATTAAATTGATATTGAGAGTCCATATAAACAATTACAAATATAACTGTACATAACTATCATATTTTAATAAATTCCATCGCTTTTTATATTTATTTAAGTATAGTCTATTACTTTTTAATACTTTCAATAATAATACGTAATTTAATCTATTTTTTAATACTTTTGATTATAGTACGTAATTTTATTTACTGTTTTTAAACTATTATCAGTATATAGTTAATTTATATGTCTCAATAATTTATAACTTTTTATCATTAATTCAATGAAATGCTTAGATGTTCATTTTCTCGATACATTGCATATTTTCCTCACTATGCATACCTTTATACTCTCTTAACTACAATGTTTGATGTTTTCCTTAATAGCATAAATTTATTGAGGTAAGAGTATGATATTGCGGCCATACTGTTTGACTCACCTCCATTGATTTGCTTTGCTGACTCATGAGTCATGGGTGGCTGTCCCCCATCGATCATGAGGGGGATTGTCACATGGGGGGGGGGGGGGGGGGCTATGGTAATATTGGGAAGAAATATTTTAACATTAAGCCCCCTTTACAGAATTTGTCTAAGTATTATTCGGTGTTTTGACTTTTGTGATTAAAGAAGAAAATCATTGCTATAGACTGGCCTACCTTTTTACTGCCGTAGATTATAGAGTTTCAATAATGAACACTTATTTATGATCAATTCTCATTATTTTCATTACTTTTTATTGATCAAAGGAATGGATTCAAAAATATAATTTTCTAAAATACATTTTTTGTAAACAAAAAGTTGAATAAATAAATTATAATATCTTCTCTGGAATAAGATTCCTCTTTCCCTCCCACCATTCACATTCCTAGTTGAAGATTCCAGGCCTATGAACGAACACTCATCGGTATTCCAGAAGAGATACGGAGATGAGATTTACGCCAATTTGTGCCCTAATAACGCAAAGACATTCCAGAAATTGACTTGTGTTGGGAATGACAAGGAATATTTGGGAATGTGGTTAGTAGGGCTCTTATTTCTTTATTTTAAATTCATGAACATTTTTACCAATGAAAATTACATCATTTAAAATACACAAAAATGGTTTTTGATAAAAAGAATACTAGTAATAACAATCTATTAAAAAATGTAAAACTCATTTTTAAACTATTTCTTTAATTTGACCACAAAAACCAATCCTAGTAATTGTCACTGGCTTCTAAGTACGTACAGTCAAAGAAAACTCTATCCGTCATGATTTAAAAAAAAGTTTACTAGTTGTACATTTTCAGAAATTAACTTCACTAATATTGTAATGCTTGTAGATATTATACTGTATAATTGGTCTGAGTACACGATGACAAATCTGTAAGTTTTGAAATAATGGGAAATTATAAAACTGTGATTTGTGAAATGAACATAATACATACGGAGACTCTTTTCTCTGATAGTACCTGTAATATACTGTCAATAAATTAACTATGTGCTAAAAATAGAACCATTACTTTGTCTGGTTAGGTACGTAACCTCATCAGATTATAATCCCATCCCTTGTCTGGACCGGGGGGACAGACTGATAAATGATAGGGGGGGGGGGCTGATGAAGAGTAGGGGGGGGGGGGGGTGTACACAGTGACTCATGTCTTTGGGACATTTGAACCCAATCCACTTTCTTCAGATAATTGCCTGGTCGATAATTTATCCTAAGTGGATCTTGTACATTTAGTTACGTTCATGTTTTTATATTTACTTTTGAATAGTTTGTTATTAGAATTTTCTTTCATTTAAAAATTGCGAGTGGATTTTTTTAGTGTAGATTTTTCAACCACTATTTAGTTTGATTGACACTCCCTGTAGAGAACTTAAAAGTTTCTATGTGTTGTGTGTATGTGTTGCGTGTGTTGTGTGTATGTGTTGCGTGTGTTGTGTGTATGTGTTCTTTTCTCTCGTCCCCACCACCAGGGGGCCTATAAACACAAGAGGGGACGTAGTTATGACCCCTTTGCACCCTCTGCTATGAATCACTTTGTACCACACTGTCCCACTCTTATATTTATATGGTATTTACTTCCTTCTAACGGAAAAAAATATTATAAAATCTTATTTTATCATTTCAATATTATTTTGTTAATACTTTATATTGATGTGTATCATGAAAAATCCAAATTAGTATAATCTGCAATATATTGAACTTTGTGTAACAATCGTGAGGAATTTACAGTCCCTTAATTATAGCTTTATTTTATTTTCAAAATGCTCTCTTTGCACCGAACAGAAAAATATTTTCGTGCCAATGTAATACTTTCATCGCTAAATATTTTCGAGTAGGAGAAAATATTTCCCCCTTATTTCTTATGGGTAATTTACCCCGGTAATCAATTTGCAATATTTCCCCTCTAGGAAGCGGCCCCTTCCCTCTTTTCTCTTCCACGAGGGAAATAGTCTTGAGGTTAGATTTATTTTCGATAATAATATCATTATGTTCTATTTTTATAAATTGTCCTTGTATTATTTAGTTAATGGTAGCATTATTTGGTCGAATTTATTTAATGGGGCGATGGGTTGTTTGTTGTGTACATTAATTTGTTCAATCTTATAAAGTTGAATGGATTTCGTTACACCAAACGTGTGGTTGTAACATGTAGGCTGTAGTCTCTGTAACAATCCATCACATTACATGGGCTGTAGTCTCTGTAACAATCCATCACATTACAGGGGCCGTAGTCTCTGTAACACATCCATCACATTACAGGGGCCTTAGGAGGGATTAAGTTGTTCTGCAGTAAGTATGTATTTGGGGCCCAAACGGGGACAACAACTTAACCATCGCCTCATAAAGGCAACAAAAGAGTTCAAATTTATGCGGGTTGAAAAAAGTTTCTAGATGATTCTGTAAATGTAAACTTTTTTATAATTTCTCTCTTGATAATATTATATATATCAGTAGCATACAAGAATACTGAATACCTCTTATATATTTCACTATATGAACCAAGTGCTGCATCATTGCAGTAGATAATATAGCGAGGTACTTAGCTTCTGATATTACTATAGTCTCCGCCAGCTGCTCTTCTTTTTCGCTGTTTGAAGCCTAATGAAAAAAGTTACAAGAGTTCCCCATAGGTTGGAGTAGATAAAAACAATGAGAACTGTTAAAGGGGCTACCTTGTACATTAGTTACTTATGAGTGGTGCAAGTGTTACTTATGAGTGGTGCAAGTGTTACTTATGAGTGGTGCAAGTGTTACTCATGAGTGGGGCAAGTGTTACTTATGAGTGGTGCAAGTGTTACTTATGAGTGGTGCAAGTGTTACTTATGAGTGGTGCAAGTGTTACTTATGAGTGGTGCAAGTGTTACTTATGAGTGGTGCAAGTGTTACTTATGAGTGGTGCAAGTGTTACTTATGAGTGGTGCAAGTGTTACTTATGAGTGGTGCAAGTGTTACTTATGAGTGGTGCAAGTGTTACTTATGAGTGGTGCAAGTGTTACTTATGAGTGGTGCAAGTGTTACTTATGAGTGGTGCAAGTGTTACTCATGAGTGGTGCAAGTGTTACTTATGAGTGGTGCAAGTGTTATAAGTTTCTCATAGTGCAGTTTATGGTATCTAAATGTTGGTTGGTTGATTCACCTCAAGGTAGGAAAGGTTAATTGGTTGGTATTTGATGCTATTGGTGATCTTTCACCTTTTCTCATTTGGTCTAACTATGCAGACATGATACCTATTGGTTAATTTAATTAACTGTACATGCGTATTCTGTAAAGCTTATGCTTTTTTCTACGTCTTGTATTGCAAAATATTAGTTAATTTTCTTATTAATTCTGTTGTCTTATTAAGTAGAACAAACCTGTTATTATTTTAAAATTTTAAATGTTAATATATAAAATATATAGACTGAAATCGAATAAATCTCCACTATTATTTGGCATCTCGTTTCACAGTAAAAAGAGATACTTTTTTCTCATTGCTATCAATACTTTATCGTAATGGGTAGCAATCTGCGTAACCTATAAGGGGGCGATAAAATGATAGGGGGGACTGAGCCCCTCCTTCAGAGGATCACAATATATAGCCCCCCTCCTCCCCGTAAAACTACCAGAGTTATTAAGGGTGGGGGGGGGGGAGACTCTAAATTACAGTTGAGTTTATTTTTATTTGCTGTACTGAGGGGGAAACTTTTCGGAGTCTCTGTGTTTATTTTTTCAAAAGAAGAGAATGCTATACAGTGTTCTTGGTGCGTAGAAATTGAAATTAAAATTATAGTTATATATATAAATATGATATAAAACAAATGTATTATTTGATTTAAATAAATACCTCATATAATAGCAATATTTTGTTACATATTTTATTAGCATTAAAGGTTATCCTGCATCTTTTATTTACAGAAGATACTAAGATAATTTCATGACTCTAATGTTAATTCGTGTATTTGTTACCATTAGTTACCAATGTTATTGCTAGAGACTGAACAAATACTAGTAATTAACTTAAATTACAAGCACATTGTCGCCAGCCATGTCATAAGGATAACATTAATGTGATGATCTAAGGATAGCATTAATGTGATGATCTAAGGATAACATTAATGTGATGATCTAAGGATTGCATTAATGTGATGATCTAAGGATAGCATTAATGTGATGATCTAAGGATAGCATTAATGTGAAAATCTAAGTATAACATTAATGTGACAATCTAAGGATAACATTAATGTGACAATCTAAGGATAACATTAATGTGACAATCTATAAGGATAACATTAATGTGATGATCTAAGGATAGCATTAATGTGATGATCTAAGGATAACATTAATGTGATGATCTAAGGATTGCATTAATGTGATGATCTAAGGATAGCATTAATGTGATGATCTAAGGATAACATTAATGTGACAATCTAAGGATAACATTAATGTGACAATCTATAAGGATAACATTAATGTGACAATCTAAGGATACCATTAATGTGACAATCTATAAGGATAACAACACATTCACTGTAAGTTTGATATTAGAGTTCACTGTTCAAACATTGTTTAATGTTGCTCTGATTTGGTGTGTTTGTTTTGGTGATTTCTTTTGTGCTGTGAATGAAGCAGTCTGTCTGTCTGTCTGTCAAGTGACAGGGGCTGTCAATCTGTCTATTGGCCTGACAGCATAAATTGCTGAGAATTAAAGAGAGGGAAGAAGAGGAGAAAGAGGGAAGAGGAGATAATAAAAGAGTAAGGAAGATGAGAGTGAAAGTTATTCACGTGTAGCGTACATTCTGTACCTCTAATAACTAACTATTTTCCCTCATTCATTTAATTAGTCTTCATGAAATGAATGAGAAATACTACTTTATTGTGTTTTTTAAAACATAAATAAATACTATTATCACACTCATTATAATTACTACATTGTACGTACATCTCACTTCACTTCATCACTTCACCACTTCACTCTGGAGTCTATCTTCCACTTCTTGTTCTTTGCCCCTTCACTTTGTTTGATTAAATTAGTCTGAGAGACTATGTAGACTTATAGGCTTATAGTCAGTAGGCTATACTGTATAGGCTATAGGCTTATAATTCTTAGGCCTAAGCTGATAGTGTCGTGAGTTTGACATCCGGGCTGTGAACTTCAAACTAAAGAGTTACTAGATTGTGATGAACTGATTTGATTGTTTTCTGTTATTAGTTCATATGTTATTATTATACATATATTTATAGTTCATATAATATTGTATTCAAGGCATGTTAACTACAAGGTAGATAATTGAGCAGGTTCATATCAAGAGGAATTGCAGTTTTGTTGTGAAATACGCACATATGAACGCACTCATGTGACCCTGCATATTGCATTACCTACTCTATATACGCAGCGGATTAAATAGTGATTTTGTATGGATTTTGCTATGGTAGTTTGTGCAGTGTACGGATGCCATGAAAAAAGTATTTAACCCGCTGTATAATACATAGATTATGTAATCTATTATTGCAGGGTCACAGAAGTGCATTAGTATGTGCGTATTTGTTTATGCGCAGAAGAGTCTAGAATTCGTATCAAGACATTTAGCATACCTTGTAAGTTAATAAGTCTTAATTGTATTAGAGTTAAGTAATGTTATTTTCATTTATTTGATTTAACAGATATTGTGTTTCATTATTATATTATTGGTTATGATTAAAGACCTTTTTTCAAATTATTGTTTAAATTACTTAGAAAAAGTTTACATGTTTGTAAATACTATTTTATTGATATTATTATTACTGTTAATAATATGAACAATGTTTTTAATTACTCTAAAATGAAATTAGTTTGAAGGCCTCTTGTTACTTTCGAGTTTTTGATTTAGCGTTAAGTTGTTAATGGGTAACTAAGATGGGAGATTAATAGAGTATTGACATTTACATGTGTTCTCACACTTAAATGTGAAGCACTGAAACATGTACTGTTAAATGCGTTATTTTCTGCTAGGAAGAATTCATTCACATTATTTTTGTTTCTTCTGCTGTTGGATTCTGAGGAAAAAATTACTCCCATCTTCATTAATTTTTCAAACTATAAATAATAATTAAATGAATATGAATTACAATTATGTTTATATGTTATATTATTAATATATATAATTTCCATATATATATGTAATTTCTATCTATGAATATACATAGTAAATCCTTATAATATAATTATATAATTTATTAATTTATTATTGAATTCCTTAATATATTTCAGATTTACTTAATTTATTAGAAATAATAATGACCACGATTAAAATAACGTAGTCTGTGCTGTCCATTCTGTAAAATTTTCTTTGTGAGCTAACACAGAAAATATCTTAGGAGGGAGGACTCTTATAAAATATTTCAACTCATTTTATTTATGAATTTTGTCAAGGAAACAAGATAAATAAATGTGTATAAAACTGAATTAGTATATTAATCAATTTCCATTTGATGAAGAAATTTAATATAATTTTTTTCTATTTTTTCAACGTTACATTAAATGATGATTATTGTTCAATTCTAATTAGTTATCTTAAATATGATAAGACTTACAAAAGGCATGTCTTGTTTTATTATTATTTTTTATAATACTAATCATGTTTTCTTTTTCAGGTAAGTAAACAGTCTGACTACACACAGATGTCTGTATGTAAAAATTATCATTAGATATTCGTAACTCCTTCATTGTTATTTTCTCCATATTATAATGAAGCTTTGAAACATTTAAGGATACTTTATTGTCTGTCTATGACATCAAATAATAATTCTTATGTACTTCAAGGAGAGTGTTTCAGTGCAATGCACTTTAGTGTCTCAGCATTGCAGTGTGATGCACTTTAGTGTCTCAGCATTGCAGTGTGATGCACTTTAGTGTCTCAGCATTGCACTCTATCTATTGTACCAAACTTTAACTAGCTCTATCGCTTCTATTTTTCTTTTGATTAATATTCATTTAAATTATCTTCTTAAATTTCTTATGTTTTTCTTCCTTCCTCCATTATATACTTTAATGAAAGCATTGAATGGTAAAAGATGTCAATATCCATTAGGTGAAACAATGGCGTCTTTGTAGTTTGATTATTTAACTTTAGTTTGGCTTCTCTGTGAGATTTAGAAAATATCTTTGCCAAATAACAGCTTGAAGCCTTTCTTTGGTTATTTCTTTAATAGAGAAATGATGTATAAAGTAAAGGTAATCGTAAACTACCTGATGCCTATTAATTTCTAGATTAATATTTATATAGGATATTATTAAAACATATATGAGCATTAAAATATGTTTATTCTGGAGACAACACTATTAATATGAGAAATGACTTATTTTTCAGTATGGACCGTAAAAAAAGAACCCGAATTTAACTGCTCATAACTTTTGTAGAAATCAAGATAATTTTAATTCTTTTTGTTGTAGATATTACGGGCAAAAATGTTTTTTTTATCACTATAGCAAATGACATTGAATTGGTAGTATTCTTCACTTTTTAACATTGTGTTGTTGGTATAAAGGTAAGTTGCACACAACCGTTTTCGAGATTAAATTTTTTCAAAAGCTTTAAAAATATAGTTTTTTTTTATTGAGTAACAAGTTTCCTAAAAATGGTAAAAAACTAACCAAGAGTTTATTAACATAAACATGGGGTTCTATTAAACATGACAATCCTCATTTGCAAAATATTTTTCGCTTTTTACTCTCCTTTTGATTACCCCGGATTATTTTTTAGGGCTTCAATTCCACACGTGGCTCTTTGCCTCCAGTCACCCAAATTATTAGCTGGAGATAAGTAGATTTTATTCTATAAATAACCTCACAGAAATAAAATCACAAGATGTGACATCTGAGCCTCTTGAAAATCATTGAACTTATCTTTCATGCATATAATTTCTAACGAAGATGGTTCTTGTGCGCAGGAGTTCTTGTAGTCATCAGATCCGATTAAAGTTATAGCAATAAGCAATCTTATTTGTAATTGCTCATATTTCCATTGTAAAAAAATTGGTGTAATAAGAAACAATAATTTAAAGCGTATACATAATTTTTTATCTCGAAAAGTGTTGTGTACAACTTGCCTTTTCACTTCTTTCTTCAACACAACGTTAAAAGAAAAAGAAACGTAACCAATTCAACGTCATTTGCCATTGTGATAAAATACACTCTTCTGCACGTAACACTAGAAAAAGAATTAAAATGCTATCATTCATTCAAAAGTTATGAGCAGTTGAATTCGGGTTTTCTTTTTGTGGTCAATATACTGTATTATTTAAGTAGCACTTTCTCTCATATTTTTTCTCTCCTTCTTGTTCCAAATAATATTTTTGTCTGATAGCAGTTTCTTTTCACTACAGCTACTACTACTAATTGGTTAATTAAGTAGTTTAAATACCTCTATTCTCTGATAATAATGGCCATAATCTACTAACTGCGTGTTATTCAATTAGTTAGTGTGTGCGTGTGTCCATCCTTTTGCTTTGGGTTATTAGATAATTAATAACATAATTAACTCAGTATTGGAAATATATATTGAGCTACAGGCTATAAAATAATATATAAAACAATTAGGCATACTTCATCAAAATTAAGGAAATAATAAATCATTTTTCTCCTATAGCTGTTAGGGGACTGCAAGACTGACTACAGTGATAGTATAGAATTATTATTATTAGTTACGCAATATTTCAATTAAGCATTAAATTATTCAACAGTAGTCTTTCTCACTAAATTCTTTTTTCAAGAGGAAGTAGTTTTTAAATTGAAAGCTATACAGCTACATTAGAATTTAGAAGATAAAAGCTACATTGAAAGCTATACAGCTACATTAGAATTTAGAAGTTAAAAGCTATATTGAAAGTTATACTCAACGATTTAATTCTCCTTTGTATGATATTAGGTATACTAAGAATATTTAGATCTAATATTCTCCTTTAGATCTTGTAAAGGTGATATGTTTGATTTTGTTAGTTAATTTATCTTCTAACATTAAGGTCCAGTGATCTCAATGAGAATTTCAAGTGTTACATGAATTTTAGCTAATATTCATTATATTCGAATGAGATTAGTCAACTGAACATGTAGTGTCACATGTTTATTTGAACAACTTTCAATGCATGGTTATAAAGCTTATTTTTAAAGCTAGAGAGCTTCGGAATGTTTATTATTCCTTTCGAATTCGGTTTACAATTTGTAATATTCACTTGATTTTAAAAAATATCGCCTTTAAAAGAATAAAAAAAGAAATACTAACTCGAAAAATGATACTAAATTATACTAATGTAATAATAACTCTACTTTTTATTTAAATTTTCAAAATTATTTCTAAGAGTACCGAATGTTTTAACAGCACATGAAAAGAAATTCTGAATTGTTTTATGACCACTTTATCGAAGGTTAATATTGAGTTTAATTACAGCTCTTTTAAGTTTATTTTTCAATAATATTTTTGATAATAATTAGCGTCCTATAGTTGGTATATAATTAACCATTGAATAGATAATATAATTCTAAATCAATAGAAATTATTGAAAGCGTCAACTCAATTATATAATAATGATTTCTAAGCTAATTAATTAGTGACTCACATTCGTAAAAATAAGTGGTGATAAAACTGCTCCGAGGAATAGAGCTATAATTACTAATGTGAATGAACTAAATAATATTAATAAGCAGATATTATTTATACCAAACTATTTCACAACATTGATTGAAAATGTGAGAATTTCTTCTAACGCCATTTACTCTGAACATTTATTAACTGTAAATTTCAGTTTTAAAAGAAATTATTTTTATAACGTAAAGTAGAATATCAAATTGAATTCGGATATAAAAAATTAAAATACTTTTTAGCTAATATTTAATAATTTCAATAATACATTTTACATTTTTTTGAACAATAATTTTATTTTAAATTAAAATTATATATTCAGTAGTAGGTAGTCTCCAGATTCTATTTTTGTGAACTGATTCTAAATATCCTTATATATGCATCATAACCTGATGAGGATTTATTAGTTTCCGTAATTTAGTTTAGTGTCTATAGTCTATGACATCCGGTGAATTGATTAAAATACCTGTCTCTATCATCTCTACAACGTTTTCTACGAATAACTTCCCGTACACATCTCTCAAAGATGTTACATCAATTATATATATTTCTCATAGCACATCAATAGCAATTAACATGTCTGCAGACTACATCTTAAGGCTACGAACCTACACAGGGTTCTTGGCAGACAAATTCTACTTCCACCCAACAGAATAGTGGCTTTGGTTTAGTGTACAGTTAACAGTTACTGGGAGAAGGTTTTACCACTCGTGCAACATCTAGAAAAGTATATTGAATTGTCATAGTGATTGTGAATTGAAAACAAGATTCGCATGTTCTTTAGCTAAATATTACAGTTCTATATTACAGGTGTCTTGCATATCTTTTTCTAAATTACGTGAACTATAAAAACTTTCATTAGCAGTTTTTGTTATGTTTTTACTGTCATAGAATTTCACACACGGCTTATTTGACTATAGAGTCTAATTGATACTGAATAAAATATTTCATTATTCTTTTATTTACTATGTAAAGTGATAAATGTTAGATATTGAAGAGCAGAAGTACAGGAATGATTATGTTGTGTAGCAATATATCCTACCGGTGACTGATCCCTATATCATATTCACTGTTCTAATAGAGTATCGAGTGTTGGTTTCATTCACTAATTGGTACGGTGTACCATCACCACCTTTAATTCTCTTACTCACAAACTACCTATTCCTATGGCCATGTACGTGTTCTCTCTAGTGGCGATGGTACATATCATCTCGTTGTTACGTGAATTTCAGTTTCTGTGAACTCTGGTCAGACGGAAATTGTTCGAAGACATTACTAAATAGTTTGAGGATATTCATGATTTGCAATGTCGGAATTTCTCTCCTATAATTGATGTTGAAAGTGTTTTCATTTTCGCTATCATCTGTGATAAAACATTTCGAATCGTCAAAAGGCTTTGCCTAAATTGATTACTGATAGAAAACCAATCTGTCCGGATTAAAAATTAGATCGCTGCCCCTCCGTCCAATTGAAAATCAATCTCCAGTGTGTGAGATGAGAATAGGCCTCGCGTTTTCTTTTATCCTGTGTTCTCTTTGATAGGAGGGACTGAACTAAAATTGAAAGTGGACACTCTTTCTAAATTGGAAAATGTGTGCGGAATCTTTTGAAGATATATTAATTTAGTCTATAATCTACATGATTAATATTTCCTTTATGAGATTCCTCATTATCTAAGAATTTAAAATTGTTTATTTAATATGATTTTTAATTTAGTTATATATTTTCAGATCGTGTTCTTTAATGATTTAATTAAATATGACGACAAATTTATAATCTGTTTCCCTTCATTTGATGTAATTTATAATAATATATTTTCCAAGTCTTTCCTTTCTTAAATGTGGCAATTTCTACAGTTTCCTCTAGGCTCATTACGTTTCACATCGTTTAGACTTTAGTTTAACGGTTACCCAATGGTACACAAATGTTCAAAATATTTACGCTGTGGCCCTAATACGTTCTTCGATAATAGCACCTTGCCATTCCTTATAAAGGTGTAAACAAGGGATTTTAAACTGTAAACAACATCTCTCTGCAACGCGCACCCTTCACTCTCTCTCTCTCTCTCGGCCTCTGGACAGAAATTCTCTAAATTAAACTTGTATATTGCTTCCTACGGTTAAAATTAGTTGTGCTGAAATTAAATTCCTGTAAATAACTGTGCGATTCAGGAATTCTTTTCTCTACAATTCAGATCTGAAACAGAAAGAAGTACATTTCAGAGTATGTGTTCTTAAATTGCCAATCGTTCTCTTGACTTCAACTTAGTAGTTTCTATCGCCTTTTACTTAGCGTATTATTTTCTTACTAAAAGGAATTAGAGTCTGTGTAATTTAGAAGGTAACATTAGATGTTCTAATTACGAATTAATTAGAAGCAGCTGTTGTGATCACATGAGATATTGTCTTTGATGTTCCATAGAGGCAAAGTATTCTAACAGTGAT
This sequence comes from Caprella mutica, assembly GCA_947561585.1. Classification (NCBI taxonomy): domain Eukaryota; kingdom Metazoa; phylum Arthropoda; class Malacostraca; order Amphipoda; family Caprellidae; genus Caprella; species Caprella mutica. The sequence goes on along the minus strand of CANNZV010000514.1, from coordinate 61,783 downwards.
TAGCATCACTTTGAGAGCATATGTCAATGGTATAAAGTTATTTCGTCTTTCTGACGGTATTTAACCTTTCTATCTTTCTTGGTAGTTTTTCAAGTAGAATGATTTGGTGTGTGTAAAGTAATGACATGTTGGAGTAATGTTTTGAAATTACACATAATTAGAAAATTCAGTATCATAATTTTATTGTTTCAATTGAAAATACATGACTGAAATGTTTTTTTAGTAATATGATTTAGAAAGAAATACATAATTCGATTTCGGTTCGTATAATATATTTATTTAAATTATATATTTCTATATTATATACTGCATCGTCCAATATTTTTTTATTCTATAGCTAGGGTTAAATTTTTAATCTCTGTATTGAAATTTCAATGCGTATATATCCAACCTGTCTCTATTCACTTTTAAATAAATAAAAAATAGTTATACTTACAAGCTGTGTGTAGTAACACATAACCAATACACCTACACATTATTATACACATACACATCTCTGTATATAAATGTAAATAACTTTTTCTTATACATACATATATTACATATGTGAAACATTCACTTTTATTTTCCCGTGGCACGTGGTAACATCTCTCAGTCACATTACTGCCTTACATTCAATTACCTGCCATAGAGTCTATTCATCTCACACCAATTAGAAGAATGTACCAATCAATGCAAATCAATCAACTAATTAATTACGCAATTGTATTGTCACGTTGCAACTCTTTTTATAGTGTATTGAGTACAATGCAGATTTTTGCTGTAGTAATGAAAATTATTTTTTCGGTTAGAGGTAGAAAATATATATCAAATATTTATTTAAATTTTTTACAACAAATATCTCCTCAATTTTTTTTTTCAATTTTTTCCTTAATCCATCAAATCTTCCTAAATTTTCTCCCTAGTATATTGCATAAAACTTCTCCATTATTCTTATATTTTAGATTAAAAGAATATCAATATAGAATATACTTTCTATTCCATTGTAAGTTATATGTTGTGTTTATTCATAACAAGACTGCAGACAAACACTTGTTCTCTTTGCCAATGCACTCTTAGATGCATTCATATCCAGGCTTTTGTTTGAAGGATTCGAATTGTGCCACTCTAAACTTTTCGAATTGTCACACTATTGAATGCTTCAAAGTTTTTGAAAGTTGTCTTTTTTTGCAAATATTGAGATAGATTTTGTGTATATATTCTACGTAAGCCTCTTCTCAATATTGTTTTTATTTTAAAGTTTACTGCACACGAAATAATAACAGTTTGTTTTGCTTAACATGAATATGCTTAAAATGTTGCTCAAATAAAAGAATACTATGCAAATTATTGAATAGCTTAATTAAGCACTACTTTTGTAATTTGCTGATGATGTCCTTTAGTTTGATAATACGTTACATAGTGTTTGATATAACACATCTAAGGTAGTACTTACTTTAGATGAGATGTGTATTTAATTATATCAATTATTTAGAACATGATTGAGATATTGTAGATATTGTAAATACTCTTTCATTAGTTAATAGTTATAATTATACTCCTAGTTTCAGTTGTACTGTTAGTTACCGTATTAGTTACACTATCCCTCTGTTTTTTATTGTCCAAATTTCTGTTTTTAATCCTTGTTTTTTTTCTTATTATATCTCTCATACTCTGGCTTTCTCTCTTTCCTTTTCCATCTCTTTCACTTTTCACCTCTGTCTCTTTCCTTTCCATCTCTTTCACTATCCACCTCTTTCTCTTTCCTTTTGGTTATCCTATCTCCAACAATGGCATTCCCCTCGACTCCCTTAGGTCCTATGTTCCTCTTCTCAGTCCGTGAAGTCAGTAACACAGCTCAAAGCATCTGGAATCGAGCGAAGGCCTTTCTGAATCCTAAATACCCAACTCTATAATTCCAGATACTCCGTTCCCATTGGAGCGAGAATTTGCGGATCCAGGAATTACTAACTCGATTTGTTATTCCGGTTTGATCTATTAATTCCTACACAAATATTGGTTCGAGTCAATATTATTCACCGGTAATTTTGAACACGACTTTGCAGATTTGATTGATGTTATGTCATTCATTTAATTAAGATGGTTAGTTCAAGACTATGAGAAATAATTAATCATTTTATTATTGTTAGGTACAATTATTATTATCCTCCGGAATTTACTCCTTTTTTTATTATTTTACATGTAAAATATCATAATTTATTACTTATCACTATTTTTATTGCATTAGGTTTCTATTTAAAGATCTCAAATTACTAAAGTTATTTGTTCAGTTTAATTGCGCAAACAATTATATTTACCAATAAAGTCGAATCTTCAACTAATGTAACCATGAGTTCAATTTCCAAAATAACTACTTCAGTAATGGTAGAAATAATTATTCATGATAACCATTAATTCAACGATATGTTGCTATACTTTTTTAACGCAAATTAACAGAGTTAATTAAAGAGGATGATAAATTACAGAAGGCTATGAAGACTGTAACACTTTCATATTAGACTTAGGAGTCACTTTCACTAAAACAAACTATGATAGCATTTTCATCTTTAAATGGAATAAGGCGTTTCAGTTTTCCCCCTTTTATTCTCCCTAGATCTGTTGCCTCTAGTGTAATTATGTCTGGTAGATGAATTAGCGTCTAGAGAGCAGTGAATGTAACTAACAAACTATTTGCACTGTCAGAAAGTCTGAAGTTTGGAACTAATAGAATTAGGTAGTTATTGCAATGAACTTTACATTCCTTTACACCGGTACAGGATTTGCTAATTGGCATATCTGATTAAATAATAATAGGAATAATCTGATTAAATTGTGTATATTTCACAGGCATACACCGCATGCAAGTTATGAATTTTAAATGAGGTATAATTTCCCAAGTAAAATAGTTCCTAGCTTCAATGTTCTATCATTTACTCGAGAAATTGGAGAATGGTCAAATAAAAGCTTATTGGTGAGATATTCTGTTGTCTGATATTAAAAGGTAAAGCATCGAATGGTCAAACATTGGTTGGTCTAGCCTTCACATTATGTGATATAAATAATGTGACATTAATTGGTCAGTCAATCAATGATATAACATCGAAAGATCAGAAATTGATGGCCCAGAAAGCAATCATGATAAGATATAGATTCCGTTATCTCTAATTCAATTATCCATTCCTTGGTAACTTCGGAGCTTCACGAAGCTTCTCGTTTCTTCTCAATTTACTCAGTGGATTAATTCCAGTCACGTTTCGAAGGCTGTGCTTGATCATGTTTCATTCATGTTTACAAAAACAGAGGCTCGTAAACTGACCGTGCAGATGCCGCTGCTGCAATAACATTATTGGTGAATTAAATAGGGTCTATCTCAGTGAATAAACATGCTGTAATACCGTGAATGTTGCCATTGGATTAGGATATTGTTCTCCAATGCTGTTTCACTAAATGCTTTTCTAATTTGAATAACTCTCCATGTTGATTTAGAATCGCATCACCCGATTTATTGTAGCTGTATTTGAATACACTTTACTTTCACAGATGATCTATCGCTTTTGATGTACAAATCGTGTTTAAATGAAATGCGAGATTACAAACAATTCCAAGAATTCAAAGAAGCTCACCTGAATAATGTTACAATAATGAATTGTATTTTGCTGTTGACGAAATCTCGTTTCTTTTTTTCTATTATTTTTAATATAAAAGTTTTAGTTCAATTAGTACTGAATTTTACATCTGTCGTCATTGAATTCCAAAAAAATACATTTCCTCTCCGTTGCTATAAATCCTATGTTTTGACATTTAATCCATTACATTTTGAAGTATCATAAATTTCCCCAACATAAAAACGTTAGCATTTATCTGCACGTCCATGTTACGTTCGAATAATTCCTATTCTGTTTTTGACAGCAATTCTGAACGTGACTGAAATTCCATTTGTTTGTGAGCTGTGGCAACGTTTCAGAGACTTTACTATCCATTTCTTTTAGTGTAACTGTTTACCTTCATAGCGCCATCGTTTGCCATCATTTCGAGGCATAAAAGTTTTATAAAATGCTTCTGGTCTAATGCACGAGCACATGATTGCATTTTCTGAACCACTTGTTTTGTCCCATAACTATTTTTGATAGTTTATTATGATTTTGTTGGTGCATTCTTTAGCCAACTTCATGAATACTATTGAATATTTATTGAATATTACTCTGTGAAAATAGCTCACAACATTGAAAAACACTTTGTTTTTCATGGTAGCTCGGGAGAAGGAATGTAAGATGGCTCAGCGTCTTTATGTGCGTACTTTGTTTGTTTATTTATTGGTTTATTCGAAGTTACATTTTCCGATAATCCTTGCATATCCAATACTCTAATATAATCTCCCGCAATGAACATTGGCTCCAAGAGTTGGAATAATAATCCTCAACAGTGAATCGAACATTTTTTCTTTTGAAAACATTCTTTTGAACATTTCAGATTTAACAATAGATAAACTATAATGAACTGCATCACAAATCATTATGATTATTTTTGTGCTAGCTATTTTCATCGTATGGATTTCAGCAGTGTATGTCTACAAAACCTTTGGCGGCAGACATATTATATCCTGTCTATTTGCCAAAAATCTCCAGCAAAACAATAATAGTGAGAAACCAAGTCCTATATCAAAAGAACAGGAAGTTTGGTCCAATAACCAAACTGTGAGAGAGGTCGAAATGGTAGCAGAGTGTGACTGTAGGTTTCCTTTCTGTTGTGAAGGAGATGGAAGAATGATTACCTGCAAAACTCTCAGATCTTCTGAAACTTCTGCCCACCCCAAATCAGATTGCGAAGAAGACCAAAACTTTGGCGCTTATTCACACAAAAAAGAGAATGTTGCTGAGATTATTTCCTTCTCCGATGACGAATTACCAAAGAACGACTCTCTAATTGATGAAAATATATCTCCATGTGTAATAGAGAGCAATCGTTTGATAAGTAATTATGATTCTTCTGATGTGGACCAATGTAAGAAAAAAGAGGAAGGAATCTTATTCTCAAAAGTTGATGAGCTCGAAATGAAGTCCTTGAAGTCAAAAGAAACTGAACTCAGTATTAAGAAGAAAGGAACAAAATTACCAAAACACTTACAAAAATATCTGACTGGCGGCAAAACAAATACTCTGCGATACACCAAATCTTTTCCAAATAGTCCAACCTATACTCCGCCTTCCACTCCACATTTAGATGCAAAATATATGAATATTTCAATAACGACTGAAGATGGTTCGAAGACTAGAGTTTTACCGGTGAAATCCCCTTTCGATTCTATTATTCTGACTAAAAGAATGGGTTTTGCAACGAGGAAAGCAAAAAGTACTGACGAAAGCCACTTAACTGGTAATGGCATTTCTGTTACATGTGCTAATGAACAGGACGAACAATACTCTGGTGCGAAATGCTCTTCTCTTTTAGATGAGGTTAATTTAAAAACAAACTCAGAACCGAGGAATAGTGATGAATTAAATGCCACTGAGATATCTAACAAACAGGATGAATATTTTGAGAATAATGTGGATGAAATTAACTATGTCGAGAGACCTCAAACTCCTGTACTAGCAGTGAGTTCTAATTCTAGTGGAACTACTATATCCAGTAATGTATTATCTACCAGTATTGAATCTGTTAATTCCTATTTCGAATTAACTTCAGCATATCCAAAAGAATGTGAAATTAAAGAAAAGGAAAATGTTGAAGAATATGACAAATTGGAGGCTGTACGTACTGTTCTCCATAGTGGTATCAATGACATGAAATTCAAAGCAGTGAATCAACGACCAACATCCTTAAACCTTGGAAGAACGCTACACAGAAAGAATATTTTCAACTCCTGCTCAGAACTTGATATCAGCTCTTCTGTCTCCTCCATAAATAATCTAATTCTAACGGCAACAGGTACTCCAGTTACTCCGCCAGTTACTCCTCTTGTAACTGCAAATCCAGTTATAAGAGTTATATCTCCAGAAATGGCATCACTTAGTTGTTCAGCTAATTCAATCTCCTCCAGCGGTTCAAGTTTCAATTTCTCAGCCTCATCTTCCGACCTAGAAACTCAAAGGGAAACTTTCGTTATAGAAAGAAACTCTGACGCAGTGTTTGACATTGATCAAAATGTTTATAACTGTTCTTCTTCTTTGAAATACTTGGAGGGAGCTCCTAAAGATAATATAAATAATCGGACCGTGCACGATGTGGCCAACTCGTTCATTAATTTGCACTTCCCTAATGACACGAAGCACTTTGAGAATGATTTATTGGAAGGTGGATATTCAAGAGAAACTGATTCATTTTCTAGTTCTACGGGAGAGCGCAGTGTTCATTCTTTCAGACCATCAAACTACGAAAGGATTAAATATATCGACACAAGCTCTTGCACTTCTTTGATATCCGACAATTCGTCTAGACGCCCTGAGAGCTTCATCGCTCTGCCAAGTGATACTGAATCTTTATCTGAAGCTGATGTTTGCAATCCAGACACTGCTACACCTATCGCCAGTTTTAATGATTCGACAGCGTCTCTGGAAGATAATCTAGCTTTCTATCTTCCTCAAAGTAGAGTCTCTCAACTTAATGAAAGACAAACAAAAGGAATTGATCCGAAATGGCAAACAAACATTGGCAAAGATTTCCACAACCCTTACACAACCATTCCTAATATCAGAATGCACGATGCAGAAAAAGTTCTTGCGGACAATGAGGGGAATCTTTCAGACGGAAATACTTACGCTATCTCAAAAAGAGAGTGCATGAATAGCATTCGTGAAGGATTAAGGCTCTCAGGACCATTATTAGTGGACAAGAGGGATTTCCAAACTAATGAGGCTGACATGAAGGAAAAAAACTCCTCCACATCCATTGTCCACTCTCTGTCATTTGATGAAATACAAACAATTACTGGAAGGATTAAAACAAGGAAAAGGAGTAGACTTTTGTCTTGCTTACTTCAACAGAACATGGAGGATATCCTTCAGTTTTACTTCTTTGATGATCCCTCAGCTCCTTTGTCTTCCTTATTCCCAGCTGACGGTTCAACACCTTCGTCACCAGAACTAACAACAAAGACTCCTCGGGTAATGATTCTACTAAGGATAATTTTGCTCTATTGATTTGCCTTGCAACTTCCTGACTATGAATATCATTTTAGCTGACATAACTTACTGACTATGAATATCATTTTAGCTGACATAACTTACTGACTATGAATATCATTTTAGCTGACATAACTTCCTGACTATGAATATCATTTTAGCTGACATATATCAGCTGTGTACTTTCATGTACTAGTATTGTTTGTTAAGGTTATTTTTCTTTTTGAATTTTATTTGAGTGCAGTTATTGTATTTCATGATTTTGTAAGTTTTCAATTGCACACTTGAGTTTCTTATAAATTTGCTTGAGTATTCAATTCGTCGATAAATTGTTAACTTTGTGAATTGTTTTATGACTGATTTATCAATATATTTATTAGTCGCATTTCATGTAATCGAATGCATTGATTTTATTAATATTTAATGTGGATGGTATGAATAATATTCAATTTCGACTCTTACAACATTTTCTTTTTGCTGAGTGTTTTAATCAAATACAGCAGCATGATTACACTTTGAATAATAAATGATGGCATTTGATGCAGCAACCAATATCGCGTGCTTCATAATTTGCATTCGTGTTGAATTACTCGCCTCCATGAGTGAGAATCTCTTTGCTGATGTCAGTCAACATTTCGCCCCAACTGAAGAGATCTTTTGTGCAGTCAATGGAATTATTTCTGGTATGAGGAGAGATATCCTTACAATGAGCAGGCGCTATAGCGTGTGTAATTGGCATAGTTTGTAAAGCCCGGAATCCAAAGTTAGATGTAAAGGTAACGCTCATATATCTCCATCTACTTCACCAGTCTATACCTAACGATTCAAACTGAAGAATTAACCTCTGCCTTCCTCTAGGTGTATCGTTTATCGAAAAGTAAATTTGAGGCTCAGTTCCGCATCGTTTGGCTTAATTACATGCGAGTGTAAATTTAGCGGTGAATAGGAATCGAATGTTCTGCCTTTACAAGCCTCGCTTGTATTAATTTGCAAGCTATTCATGGGAGCTACAAGCATATTGTGTCGATTCAGCGGTTTATTTGGCAGTGTTGTGGTCTCTATAGTATTACAGGAAGACCTCGTTACTTCTTTATAAAGAACAATTCTAGCAATTAATATTCGATTTTCGTGTTAGGGGATGATATTTTAAAAGGTAGTGTTCAATTTCTTATCGATTGTTAATTGAAATTTCTTTTTCTTTTTTCAGCCTACTATTTTCGGGACTTTAGCAGACGATCAAAGTCCAAAGGAAAACAACACCAAAAGGGTAAGTACCTTCTAAATATTATTTCAAAGTAATTAATTTTCAATTCAAGAAGCAATAAATGACAACTAAATAAATCTAATCTTCAAGAAAAAGAGACAAATAGTTTCCGATCGAACAAATAAATCACTTATATCTTGCTTCCCTTATTTGTTAGAACAGTGTTTGTATTCTCATCTAACGCTCTATCTTGCTTACAATATAGGAAAAGGTGTCATGTCTCAGATGACATGATCTAGATGACTTGATCTAGTTGACATGATCTAGTTGACATTTTATCTAGATTGTTACATATGCAGAATTTTTTTGATTATCAACGTGTTCAGGTTACAACAATCGTTCCTGCGTTCCTACTTTTATATTTGAACTTATTAGTAATATCGAAATATGATTTTTTTAGGTCTTTCTAGGTTTCTTTTTACTAATTCAATATTATTTATCAGTTTTCATACTATTTCTTCTAAGTTGTGATGTAACAAACCAGTAGACTTCAAATTGTGTAAACTGTCCCTCTGTCATTTCCCATAGATTATCGTAGTAGCTGACTCATCATTTCTTATCTGTTCCTATTTGCCTTTAGGCCATTACTTCTTTTCAAATTACAGGACTACACAGGGCGCAGTAAAAAGAGCATTTGGGTTAACTTACAACTCATCGCGAGTCCATTTGTCTGTAGTCACTATTTCTACAGTACACTAGTTAGTAAGAACGTCTCGTCCCCTTTAAAAATACCTGTCTTAATTTACAAGATGTTCTTTATCTACAATAACCTTTATATAATATTCACAACTGCCAAGTAATATTCCCCTCGTATTGCATATCTAAAAGGAGCTTTTCATATCCAATTGCTCTCTCTTCTTCCTACAATTTCTATGTAGTTTATTTATTTGTATTCTCCACGTGGAGAGAATTATATCGTGACTAACTCTCTCGTACATCATTTATATAAAATAGACTAACTGGCATCTGCCATTAAGTTGCCAATTAAAGTTTATCTTGTATCTGATATTTTGGCTACGTTCCACCTTACATAGACGAGTCAATAGGGTCGATTTTGCCTGAATAATCAGTACGATTTGAGCTTTATTGCATCCCTTATGTTGTTGAATGCTCATAGTTGTTTTGAGTTTTATTTTCAGTGCATAGTTTTAAGTGACATAATGCATCAATCTCTATATTAATTAGACGTTGATAAATTGCACCCCTTGTAAGTTTTTGTATGTTTTCTTATCACTATGTATGTTTTGCATGACCATAGAATATTCATCACATGAGTTTAATCATAACCAATGACCATAGTACGTTGATTACTCTCACTTCTCTCCCATTATTAGTCTCATGAAGGCAATCCCTGGAGTATATTCCTTAGGGCGAATTTCCACACCAAGCCACTCGCAATAATCATCTTCAATGGAGCAACAGTGGTGTGCATCTGTCTATATTTTTGCGCTATGAGTCTTTATTAGCTCGTTGATGACTTTTACGCGCCTTTCTTTCGCACTGCTGGGTGTGGATTTTGCTCGATTATGTGTGCAGTCTCGAAGGAATGGAAGGATTGCTATAAAAAGTTGAATGAGACAGTCCCTTTAGTAGCTTTGTGATATGCTATCCATTACTGTCCTTCATAGACTCCTGTGCAGTGTGGAATCATCGTCAAATAAATCCCACATGTCCGATTCAATCGCTCTCATGAATCAAGATTTGTTCGTCCTAATAGCAAGTCAGAAAATCCTTCTCATGATATAGTGTCACGTGCATTGCCTTCATTTATTCTCATAATACCTTTTTTATTATTCCCATGAATCACAATAAAACCTTGCATGGGACAATGTATTTCGCACAGAATGTTCTTCTAGTGGAGTTCAGAGCCAATTTATTTGCAGACGTAATACAATTATTTTGCATAAATCTCGTCAAGATTTGCTGGCAAATACCCTCAGTTTATTAGAGGCTGGAATTCTTCTGGAGTCTTCTAATTGGACAGCGATATAGACAGCAGCTTTGATATTTGGAAGCGCAATAAAGTCACTTTCGCTACTTCGCCTCTCCTTCAAGATCTAATTTTCGAAACATCAAACGAATGCCGTTAAATGGATAAAAAAGAGGAGGATATTTCTAGTCTTTATTGAAAAACATTCTTCAAGGGGGGAAGTTAATTAGTCTCTTCGATGAAAATATTTACCAACAGTGGCTAATAAGCTGTAAGAATTCGAACTCTTTCATCAAATTTATTTAGATGAAAATGACTCGGGATGAAAAAGCGTCTTGGAAATTGACTAACTTCCTCCCTCGATATTCAATAATTATGTCCTGCAATTTCACTTTTTAATTAACGCTCATTCCACATTTCGCATTGGAAAAAATTGTCAGTTTGAATAATAATAATTTTAATAATAAAACTTAATAAAAAAACAGATAATTATTCGGCCAATCGTTACAATTTCTATTGAATTACGTGTCACGAGGTTATCGTTTTACTAATTCAATTCGATGGTTTAAATGGCATTGTTTTCCAATTGCTCTTTGAATTATTTGCAATAGCATCTATATACACAAAGTTCCCTCTCCTGTCTCTTTTTATCCAATTTTCACCTGAACTGCATTGTTGTTGTTTTAATTTTGCAATATCTGTTGTCCTTCCCCTTGTTCTACAGACCAAACAAAGATAGAATCGTGCAGAATGGATAAATCGCTCTTCCGTTATTTGCGAAACATTTTCTTTGCACTCGAAATGAATTCACAACAAACAGTTTTTTCTTTTCTTTAGAAAATGGGGATTAAAAATACGATTGAATTGTATTCTTTGACCTCGTGACATTGTATTCATTTCTGAACATAAATTTAATGATCTACTTTCCAAATAATGGACTAATTTAGAAACAGTCATAAATTAGTTGATTAATTGAGTAAATATTTATTTGTATTAGTTAATTCTAATTCACTTATGAATTAAACAGATGCATAAATTTATACGTTTATACCTCGTGTACTTATTCCTTACACGTTGAATCTTATGCTATTTTAATGTTCAGTTTTTCCACATTCTAATTCACTATCTGTTTATCGCATCATTGCGAGGAAACACAGTAATTAAATCAGTCATTTGTTGGTGTCGGTGAGTAAATCTACGGTGTTACTCTCCTCTCTCGGCACATCCATCAGAGGCTGTGAGGAGTCAAAACTAGGGAGTCTTTCCATCAATTTTTGTAAATAATTCATGAGTACCGATGTATTTGACCAAGTTTGTGATTATTTAACTAGGAATAGCGAAAGGGGAGTGATACCCAGGCAACAAAATGACCTTCCCGGGATATCCCCGCGATGTTCCCTTCCGATGTCCCCGTGATGTTCCCAGGGGATATCGCGAGAATGTCCGTTTTTGTACTTTTTTGGGGATATCCCCAGGGAATGTTCCGGGAACATCGTTAGGGAATGTTTATTCCCTACCGATATTCCGGGAACATTCCCAGGGGATGTTCCCAAAAAAGTCAAAAACGGACATTTTCGCGATATCCCCTGGTGACATTTTGCGAACATCGGTAGGGAATATTGCGGGAATGTTATTTTACAATTGCTCAAAATAAAAATATATGCTAGTATAACTTCATTATTGCTAATGATTAGGAGTACATACGTGCTGGTACTTATTGCATCTCTTGTATCGGAGTGTATCTTTTCTGTAGCAATTGGAGTTTTGATGAGTAGATATGGTTTGCGCATTGGGAAATAGAAGATTGAAGATTTATAGGAAGGATAAACAAAAGAATGCTGGCGACAGTCGGAATTTTTTAACACAACTGTCACTAACATTCAATTTAGCATATCCTTCACTGTGTATTCATCGCAGTTAACTCCATCATCCATTTAAAGTATACGACCAGCAAGCAGATAACCACATCTTATTCTTTTACAGCTTCATTTCAAAATATTTATAACACTTTTTCAGCAATACTATCATACATAGAAACATTTTTTACTATTCTATAAGTAAGTACATACTAGCTAATAGTTCTTTTTAGGTAGGTTCTAGGTAGGTAGATATCTGTTGGGTAATGAGGTAAGCTCAGAACTACTACTACCTACCTATGGCTACCTACCAAGTCTCGCTATAGAAGAACTATCAATTATTCCTATTTATGTAAATAATATTAAGTCATATTACCTAGGTAAAATTTTCATGTTTTAGGGGAACGTCACAGTTCTCGGACACTCATAGTACCCGGACAGTGACCGTTAAAATAAGCCATGTGACCGAATTTTCTGAAAAATTCCCAAACACCCACTTTCCGAGTACTGCGAGAGTACCTAAATCATTTTCCCGAGTAGCTACTGTGATTTTCTCCACCTCTAAGTGATATCTGATATTTCTATTTATACGATGTGTTTGGTCCGAAGAAATAAATAATTGTGTAACAAGTGCACTGGCAATTATATAAAAGACTACTTACTAACCTAGGTACCCGGCCTCGACCGAATGTTTTGAGAATTTGATAGCAAGATTGTAGGTACACACAATAGGTAGCTAGTTCATTACATACGTATAGGGTAAATTGCGAATCATCGGTCAGTTTCACATCTTCGGTCATATAAGAAAAAGTATATTGTACTTAGGTAAATTGTTATATTTTATTTTAATTGGTATCCACGATACCTGTAGGTAGCTACCTATCATGGATACCAATTGAAATAAAAATTAAATAACAATTAGGTATAATATCGTTTTTCTTATATGTATGACCGAAGATGTGAAACTGACCGATAATTCGTAATTTACCCTACTAAATATAGCTACGTATTGTAAGATACTTTGAACCTAGGAAACTAGCTATTACACCTATTATAATTAACTTGGTTCTACCTACCAATTGATAGACTAAGTACTGTACTTCAGTAAATAACTTATCAGTTAGGTACTGCAGAAAAGTTAATACATAACTAAATACCTGCCTAGGTACCTACCTCTTTACTACCTAGGTTGGTACAGTGAAGTTAATAACTAAGTAGGTAGGTAGGTAGCTAACTAAAGCTGAAAAGTAAATAAATAACTAGGTACCTAACGATGAGATGTACGGTAAATAAATAAGTTGGTGCTAAACCGCTACAGAGAAGTAAATTAACAACTAGGTAGCTATGCTGCAAAAGAGTAAATAGCTATTTAACTACCTATATCTATTATCTACCTAGGTATCAAGGTAGATTATACCTAGGTAAATTACGAACTATACCCAGATTCTGAGAAATACGAATCACTTTTCTGTCAGTTACCTATGTATAAATAAATTAAAATGTTTCTAATTAGAAAAGTTCGCAGATAATAAACACGATGAATTTATCTGAGAGAAAATATAAGACACTTGCACTCGCTCACAGATTTTTAAAACTGGAGCCTTTTCGTCACAGTGACGTCTTGTGACGTCACTCCCGCGTCATGTATTATTGCGCAGTTGAAGAATTTAATTCATCGTAAATGCTAGTTGAATAAAATTTATTCAAAATAAATATAATACAATTTAGTATAATCTTATGTTTCTTAAACCACATAATGAAATTTAAGAGTTAAGATCTCATTATTACCAAGTTTACGAATGCTCATCTACGCAGTTGGAACTAGACCTACATATTACCGGGAAAGATAATTTAGGCAACATAATGTACTACTCAAGTGGCTGAAAAAGCCGTTTCAATATTTAATTGCAAAAACTGATGCATAATTTTCTGTAAGAATATTGTAAATTACAAACAACTTAAAAAAATTTTTATATTGGGCTGATTAACTAAATACTGGCACGGATTAGTAACCATTCTGAACCAAAGGGGGCGCGCATGAGGTATTATAGGGAGATTATTCGAGTGAAATGTCTTATCATCATAATTAGCGGTAAAGAGACAATAATGTAAGCATCTCATAAATTTTATATCTGTATCAGAAAATTGCTTTCTATATTAAACGGTATAGAATATGTATATTTAGATTTAAATAAAAGAATTTACTAAATATATTCTCCATATATGATAGATATGATCACAGTATATGTAGAATATGAAGACATTCTGAATATAAGTAGGTACATGAAAGTATATTCTGTAAATTGGAAATCTTAACAAATTACAAAATATGTTTAAACAATGATAAATATATAGGATTTTATCTTTAATTAAATGTTTATATAACATTATAGATACCTATATTGACCTAAAAGTGATTTTGAAACGATTATTTTACATAGTAAAGTGTAAATATGAGGCTGGTTATGGCTGGTTACTTATAATATAAAACACCCGATATACTAATACAGAGTGTGTCTTTGTCTGTTGGTTGGTTGCAAGAAAAATGTCACGATTTAACATTTAATAAATAAAAAAATGTATGAATATTTTTTTCTATATATATATTTATTTTTCACATGATTTTTCTAACATACATTTTTTTCATATATTTTTTTACATACATTTTTTACATAGGTACATATTTTTTTTAAATAATTTTTTTTAATAATTTTCATTTGACATAAAAAAGATACATTTAGTTTATACATATATATTTTTAAACATATTTTTGTATATTTATTTTATTTATTATATTTTTTTAATATTTGTTTTTTAACATATATTTCATTTCTTTTATTATTGATACCCCATTAATTTTAATGGTCTTGTCGGAATAAAGGGTGTAATATATTTTAAATATTATTTTATTTCTTATTTATTTGTCAATTATTTCCAACATATTTTCAATGAAAATGATATTAGTAATACATGTCGCCGGAATATCCCGAAAATGTCGGAAGGGAATGATATTCGTTAGGAATATCGCGGGAATATCCCGAAAATGTCGGAAGGGAATCATATTTGTAATGCATGTCGCGGGAACATTCCCTGAACATCGGGCCGCGATATTGCGACACTGAGGGGAGGTTGCGATATCGAGGGGATATTCCGGGAACATCGCAATGTTACCTGGGTATGCTCTAGGTAGTACTCTGTGAAGAATATTATTAGAACATTGTGTACCGAAAAGGAATCATTGTTTTCATATGAGGGAGAATTAGATAATTTCTTCGATTGCTTCTTTTTTTACATCTAATAAGAGAGGGCGAATCGAATGAATGTTTTTACCTCGAGTACAGTAGTCATCTAATGAATGCCTTCTATCATGCCACACAGTGTCCAATAAGCTGCCATATGGCATCGTGGCTGTGGTTTGTGGCGTGATTTTTCCTGTCATATTTCATCGAGCGCAAGAGTTTTTTTAGGTAGAGAGTGGACACTATATCGTACATATGGCTAGTGGAATAGAAGTCTGCCTGAGAGTTATGATCCGAATGAATTCGACACTGAGGCCATATTTCAAAAAGAGCTTCGGGTAACTCCAATTAAAGTACTAATTGTTCGTTAACTTTTAAAGAGTTCATCCCAGAATATTGAGATAGTCATTATAACTTATAGGTTAGATTGTACTTTTTCTCCACCGACTCTTCTAACCTCATTGTAATTTGCTTGATTGCTTCTTATACCTTTTTACTTGTCTTACTGTAATTTCTTTTCTTTATCTAAAGGTATATGGCGTTATGGTGGTTTTGCGACATCTTTTATTTAGAGTACCATAAATCAGCTCTGTGGACACTGCAGAGGATGAATATTCTTTCTTAGTTTATACCTCAGGTTTTAAATCTTCCCACTGACAGTTGCAACCATTTCTTCTTAAGAATGTGAACTGGGGGAGATATTTACTTCTCTTTAGGGATCGTTTTTCCTTCCATCTCGTATCAAATTTATTTACATTTTGCACATAATTTAAGAGTTTCTCCTCTGCGACAGTGGCTGAGAAGTTTATTCCTTTAGACGTAAATCATCTTTCGACGGAATTATTTTGAGGTGATGAGATGTATTATTTACACTATGTTACTTATTACTATATTAATCCATGATAATTCTTTAATATTTTTCTCTTCCTCTTCATGTTTGTTATTACTATTTTATCCAATAAATTGTATTATTATTTCATTGGTTTTTATTGTAACTCTTTTGTTTTTCCCTCTTTTGGAGGCAGAACTCTGTTATTCAAGTGAAATTCTCCTATAACTCAGTTTCAATCCTCTTCCTTTTAACTCATTCATTAGTCTAATGTAAGAGGAAGCGAATTAAATTTGAATATCTGCATTGGTCTATTTTATTTACCAATAAGTGTTTTTTATAGATTCTTCTTTATTGAATTGAAAGTAAAAAGAAATAAATTTGTCCAATTCATATCTGTTCATTAATTTTGGAAATTAAAACTTTTTCCAAGAAATACAACTTTTTTACTAGCGAAGCTGAATTATAATACCTTTTGTATGAAATTCATTAGTTAATTTACATTTAATATTTTTCATATATTTAATTCACCACTATTTGTAGTTCTGGAAAATGTTTTGACTAAGGTTTAAAATCTATACATTCTTTCAAATATTTCCAATGATTTATAAGTTATTTACTGAGTAGCTTTGCCCAAATTATGCATTCCTCTCCCAACTTCCGTCCGTTCATAGTCGGGGCAGCGCGAGGCGCAAACTTTTCAAATTTATCATCGAAATTAGCCAAATACCACATTTTTACCTCCAAAAGGTCCTAGTCTCTAATATATTCCACGAACTTCACTTCTTGATTATAAATTCGAAAGAAATACAGCAACTGTAAGTTAATTTCGAACTTTTCCTCGGACTTTCGAATCTAATTTGAATGACTGATTCGAATACTAAGTAATTAGGTCGGTCCTACTTCCCTAAGAATATCGCATTGAAATGCCATCCTTTGTAAAGATGTGATTTACTTTGTACTTATCAGCTGGAGAAATAGTGTTAGTTCTCTGGTGCTAGGCGAGCTTCTTCTTCAAATATCAGCCAATTTATGCCCCCATAAGTCATATGCAAATAAATCCCTGCATAATTTCAGCCGTAAAGGACTTCTGAGTTACGAACTCCGATGTTTCTTTGGATATGAAACGACTGAAACCTGTGTGAACTACACACTGTGTAGTGTATCTGTGTGAACTACACACTGTGTAGTTTATCTGTGTGAAAACTACACACTGTGTAGTGTATCTGTGTGAACTACACACTGTGTAGTGTATCTGTGTGAAAACTACACACTGTGTAGTGTATCTGTGTGAACTACACACTGTGTAGTGTATCTGTGTGAACTACACACTGTGTAGTGTATCTGTGTGAACTACACACTGTGTAGTGTATCTGTGTGAACTACACACTGTGTAGTGTATCTGTGTGAAAACTACACACTGTGTAGTGTATCTGTGTGAACTACACACTGTGTAGTGTATCTGTGTGAACTACACACTGTGTAGTGGTAGTACTAATCCTAGTGCGAAGTATACTGGTGTAGTGAGTTTAGAAATATCTGATAGACCTGATGTTTACACACACTTTCCGAGTACTGAGACAATAAGTAAGTGTCTGAGTAGATTACCAGGTTACCAAATGGTTTCTTCAGAAACTTTTTCATTTTCCATTATAATTTTTACCTCATTGCTTGCAAAGAGTTTTTATTACATTTACATTAGCAACAGAATTGTTACAGAAGTTTCTAATTTTTGTTTTGCTAATTAATGGAACATCGGATGATACATTAGGTGATACAAAGTGCAGGCAGTGTCAAAGTGATACATTAGGTGATACAAAGTGCAGGCAGTGTCAAAGTGATACATTAGGTGATACAAAGTACAGGCAGTGTCAAAGTGATACATCAAGTGATACAAAGTGCAGGCAGTGTCAAAGTGATACATTAGGTGATACAAAGTGCAGGCAGTGTCAAAGTGATACATCAGGTGATACAAAGTGCAGGCAGGCAGTGTCAAAGTGATACATCAGGTGATACAAAGTGCAGGCAGGCAGTGTCAAAGTGATACATCAGGTGATACAAGGTACAAGCAGTATCAAAGTGATACATCAAGTGATACAAAGTACATGCAGTATCAAAGTGATACATCAAGTGATACAAAGTACAGGCAGTATCAAAGTGATACATCAAGTGATAAAAAGTACAGGCAGTGTCAAAGTGATACATCAGGTGATACAAAGTGCAGGCAGTGTCAAAGTGATACATCAGGTGATACAAAGTACAGGCAGTGTCAAAGTGATACATCAGGTGATACAAAGTACAGGCAGTATCAAAGTGATACATCAAGTGATACAAAGTACAGGCAGTATCAAAGTGATACATCAAGTGATACAAAGTACAGGCAGTATCAAAGTGATACATCAAGTGATACAAAGTACAGGCAGTATCAAAGTGATACATCAAGTTATACAAAGTACAGGCAGTATCAAAGTGATACATCAAGTGATACAAAGTACAGGCAGTTTCAAAGTGATACATCAGGTGATGCAAGGTACAGGTAGTGTCAAAGTGATACATCAGGTGATACAAAGTACAGGCAGTATCTAAGTGATACATCAAGTGATACAAAGTACAGGCAGTTTCAAAGTGATACATCAAGTGATACAAAGTACAGGCAGTATCAAAGTGATACATCAGGTGATACAAAGTACAGGCAGTGTCTAAAGTGATACATCAGGTGATACAAAGTGCATGCAGTATCAAAGTGATACATCAAGTGATACAAAGTACAGGCAGTATCAAAGTGATACATCAAGTGATACAAAGTGCAGGCAGTGTCAAAGTGATACATCAAGTGATACAAATTACAGGCAGTTTCAAAGTGATACATCAAGTGATACAAAGTACAGCCAGTATCAAAGTGATACATCAAGTGATACAAAGTACAGGCAGTTTCAAAGTGATACATCAAGTGATACAAATTACAGGCAGTTTCAAAGTGATACATCAAGTGATACAAAGTACAGCCAGTATCAAAGTGATACATCAAGTGATACAAAGTACAGGCAGTTTCAAAGTGATACATCAAGTGATACAAAGTACAGCCAGTATCAAAGTGATACATCAAGTGATACAAAGTACAGGCAGTTTCAAAGTGATACATCAAGTGATACAAAGTACAGGCAGTTTCAAAGTGATACATCAAGTGATACAAAGTACAGCCAGTATCAAAGTGATACATCAAGTGATACAAAGTACAGGCAGTTTCAAAGTGATACAAAGTACAGCCAGTATCAAAGTGAAATTTTGTTTACTATTTAAAAAGTAGTTAAAATAATCATTTGAAACAGGTAAATTTAATAATCTTATTCAACAATTAACTAAATATATGTGTATATCTTGTCATTAGATATCATCATCTGTGAGTGTCTTACTATATAGCTGATGAGTTAACTACATTGGAGTCTGCTGATTAGTGAGTGTCCCATGGTGGTCGATATTTCATTGGAAAACAATCTAAGTGTGACGTGAAGTAAATGAGACGAACATGCACTTGGTATGTAGTCACACATGCACTTGGTATGTAGTCACACATGCACTTGGTATGTAGTCACACATGCACTTGGTATGTAGTCACACATGCACTTGGTATGTAGTCACACATGCACTTGGTATGTAGTCACATATGCACTTGGTATGTAGTCACACATGCACTTGGTATGTAGTCACATATGCACATTGTAGTCAATTATGACTAGTTTATAGTGACTTTTTATTTATATTTATTATTTCGTGAGAAAATATTCTTTTAAGTTTATAGAAGAAAACGAAGAAAAAAGTAAATAAAAAACTATTCTCTGAATTTAACTCCCAATCATAATTATAATATTAACACCCAATTATAATTCATAATTTCTTTATTTCTTAAATATTCATTCGATTGATCTTTCTTTTAGGACATCTATATTTTTTTTCATATGTTTATACATATTCTCCAGTTAAGTAGTTTTCATTTTCTCTTCATACTATTTTCTTTGACATTTTTTAAAGTTTAGAGCTCATTTCCTGTGTATTTTCTCCTTTTTAAAATCACAAAATAATCCTTTGATTCCTTTTGTTTGATACAAAGCTTCAAAGAGAATCCTAAGCTACTTTAAGCTTTGCAAAGTTTCCCTGAAAATTATTAGCTTTTTATTAGTTTTCAGTGCAAAATATGGCACTCTTACAGTAATGCCAACTAGCCTCTAAGTTTTTATTATAGGAATAAAGCCCCCACTTCCCTACCATTAAATCAATGTTAAATTGACAGAAGCTTAAGATAAATCTTCTGTATTTGTTTAGAAGTCAGCTTTGCAAACTATTTTTAATTGCTCAACTTTAGTTTAATTCTCCGAAATACTCAAAGTCCGCGAAACAATGTCTCTTTATAGTTCCACTCCTATCCAATAAAATTATACTTTTATCTAGATTTCCATTAAATGTTTGGAGCCTTATAAGTTTTTGGCGAAAGTAAATGAAATAATGTTCTCAAAGTCCGTAGATTACAGAAGAAAATTATCAGCAATTTTTGATGTCGCTTCCCGTTAGATATTGCCGCATCTGAGGAAAAATCTCTCTCTATTTTCGTGATTCCGTGCTCTGTCTCTTGAATTGGAATTTGTGAGATTAAATCAATGTTATTTATAGGCTAGAATTATATTGTGAACAAACATTACCGTGATCGGTTACATGGTTTGTGAAATAACTTTTGTCTTTTTCATTAAATATATGTATCATTTTAAGTTAAATTAGTATTTAGGAATTAAATAGATGAGCAAAATATATATTTCCTAAGAACTTTTATGGAGTGCCTTTTTCCTAAAACTATTAAAACTCCTTTTAACTTTTTATATCTTTCTCTGCTACCACCATTTTTTTTGTCTACAGATGTCCCAAAGTATAATATTGACTCTTATGTTTTGGCTACATTTCCCAGTCTCTAAATCCTCTTAATGCCCCCATTTTATTGTCTGAATTGCATGTGTAGGTCATGTCTTTTGATCAGTGTGTCAGCAGACAGTGAAGGGGGAGGGTGTACGTCACTCCTCAGTCGCTAGCTTCTCTTGCGTTAATATCACTCCTGATTCTTTCTAATTAGTTTGTGTTGAGGTTACCTGCTATAATTGTGTGATGTTAAAATATTAATGTGGCTAATATTATTATTTCATTGATAAGTGATATGGTATGAGGGAAATTTTTATCAATTGATGAAGATATATATGCAAAAAAAGTTAAAAGTTCTTCACATTTATAATTATTCATATTGAATGTTATTTATTTCTTGTGTAAAAATATTTATTTATCATATTCGATAATTTTATATTAACTGTTGCTGTATCTAGGTAACTGTTGCTGTATCTAGGTAACTGTTGCTGTATCTAGGTAACTGTTGCTGTATCTAGGTAACTGTTGCTGTATTTAGGTAACTGTTGCTGTATCTAGGTAACTGTTGCTGTATCTAGGTAACTGTTGCTGTATCTAGGTAACTGTTGCTGTATCTAGGTAACTGTTGCTGTATCTAGGTAACTGTTGCTGTATTTAGATAACTGTTGCTGTATCTAGGTAACTGTTGCTGTATTTAGGTAACTGTTGCTGTATCTAGGTAACTGTTGCTGTATTTAGGTAACTGTTGCTGTATCTAGGTAACTGTTGCTGTATCTAGGTAACTGTTGCTGTATCTAGGTAACTGTTGCTGTATCTAGGTAACTGTTGCTGTATCTAGGTAACTGTTGCTGTATCTAGGTAACTGTTGCTGTATCTAGGTAACTGTTGCTGTATTTAGGTAATTCTAGGTAACGGAGCAAGTAAAGATAACGAACGGACCAGAAATTAAGCTAGTAAAGTTAATAGACCAGATTACTTTTTTTAGTTTTAAAAAATATTTGCTTTAGTACTTTATAAAAATACAACCTTATAAATGATATCAATGATTATACATTAATTTTGCATATTTTATTCTTTGAAAGAATTGATTATAAAACGTGATCCATTTTGAAGTTGTGAAGAACGAGTAGTAAAAAAATGGAATTTTTTTTCTGCTTATATCCTTTAATGTGGTATCTATGATTCCAAAATTATATTCTTATTCCAATTATTGGTCAAGTTTTTAATAATATAACAAAGCAAAGATAACGGACCAGAATTTAAATTGGTAAAGATGACGGACCCTGGTGTGTCATCTTTACTTGCTCATAGGTATCTATAATTTATACTATCATTAATAAAGATAAACAGTAATTTATTTCTCATCAGGAAAAATAAAATAAATTTTCTTGAAAGTATTTCCTAATTTTAGGAAATATTTATTGGTTACTACATTCAGGAATATTTTCTAAGCTTCTATTTTATTCTCCCGAATTTTATGTTAAATTCTGCCGCTTATTTTAAGTGAATTTTTAATTTAACCCTTTAATTTTTTTACTGAATTATATTATAATTAATGTTATTGTTTTCACAGTTGGTTAATATTGGAAATCATATTAACTAAATATTTTCAATATGCAGAAACATATTACCATTAAATTTACTAATTTGTATTAGCAATTCTAGGTCCACTTCTAACTGAATCAACTATTTTTTATTCTAATCATTTATATATTTAAAATGTGTTGTTTATTTATAACAGTTATTAATTATTTTTAATCTAAAATATTAATCGAAGAATTCAATATTTATTAGTATTATTCAATCTGAATTATTTCTCTAAAAATTAAAATATTTAATAATAATTTTAAATATTCATTACCAATTTAATACAACTAGCTTAAATTTATTTTCATTTGAATAAAATCCTTTAAAATTCTGTTAAATAACATTAAATATTTTACAAATATTTTCTCCAAGTGTTTCAGTTATTAACTGCCGTTCACATTTAAAAGCCTTTAGTTTATACTCTGTACATCCGAGTATTAACATGCTGACCATTTATACAAGTACTTTGTTATTTCCTGCGTTAATTAAAACTCTAAACCATATTTTCCTGTAACTATAACGAACAGGAATGGTTATGGAAATGCTTTTATAACGGATGAGATATTTTAGAAATATATTCAATACACTTCATTATTAATAGCAGTTAGTTTTAATAGTTATTAATGAATAATCATTGATAATAAATGTTAATAACGATAATTAATTTTATTATTATTTAATAATTGAGATAATTTGTTAATATTGTTCAACTATTCAATCAAATATTGTATCTATTTAATATCACGTAATATTTGCAGTATTTAAATAATTGTAGGTACACTATTTCTTCATTCTAATTTGAATGATAAAAGAAAAAAAATTATTCCATTTAATCTTCACATTTTAAATGTATTCCTAATGCTATTATAAATTAGAAAATGCTGTATCTCACGGTGTAGTAGTTACATAAAGTACTCACCTTTACATTCATTTTATGCGAGATATTTAAATAGTATTTCTGTGGAGTGGAAGTTTCAATTGAATTTGCATTTTACTTTGAAAATCTCTGTCAGATGACGCTTAGATTTAATTCCTAGATTTTATGATATTTTCTATGGATCTTTGAGAGTTTGATAGTTAGAATAATTTACTCTGAAACTCTCATATGTTTTCACCTTCATTTCTTATCTTAATTTCAAATAAGTTTCAGAAAAAAAAAGGAATGAATACAGAATTTTTATTTTACTTTTAACATTAAAGTATTTATTAAAAAAAATTCTAAAATATAACTTATTAGTTTTTTTTTCATGTAAGTGAATTCAAATTTTAGAGCAATAATTTAATCTGGAATAGTTTTCATAAATTGATAGCGTTATTCATAATTATTGTAAAAAACGATCTTTCGTAATTTTCAATCTAAAAATTAACATCCGATTTATTAGTTATTTAGTTTCATAGAAATCATTTTCTATTCCATTTAATTTTTCTCCTGAGTTGTAACCTCTCATTCCATATTCATTTTGCTGCTCTTCATATCTTTTATTATTTTGTTTCTTTGATCTCCTCTTCTTTCTCTTGCTATTCCTCTTTTAACTCCCCTCTTTTATTTCCCCTCTTTTCCACTCTTTGAATTTTTTGAGAGGCAACTCTTTTATTGCAGACAAAATATTATTTTCATCTTTCTTTTGATCACTCCTGCTATTCTTCTATTATTTAATGTATTCTGGTCATGAAAAAATATTTTGAAATCATTAATTTATATTCGAAAAGTTCCTAGATTTTCAAAGTCAAGTCAGACAAATAAAATATTTATCAAATGTTTATATTTTTGTTATGTAAAAACATTTCTGTAGAAATATTACTTTTCCCCATGTCTTTAATTTACTCCATTTTTGACCACTCTTGAAAATACATTTGATGAAAACCCATTGACAGGTTTTCATTAAGTTATTGCATTCCCTTCACAGTTACGAATGCCAACTACTGTCACCGTAGAGCAGCAGTGGTAGCTTTTAAAGCTCTATTCCTATAGATGATAACGAAGAAGTGCTTACTAGGGTAAAGCTGCACTTAGTGTGAAATGTTACTTCATTCCTTTGGAGAGGTATGGGATTTCTGCTAATGATAGTCACTATTAGGACTCATTGTGTGGTAATTGGAGTGAGATGAGAGTGATAGGGAGTGACACATTCATTGGGGCAAAGAGACGCTGGTAATAGAAGTGATAGGTATCATTAGATGATAGTGATAGGCATCATTAGGTATTGGTGATAGGTATCATTAGATGCTCGTGATAGGTATCATTAGGTCTGGTGATAGGTTTCTTTAGGTATTTGTGATATGTATCATTAGGTAGCTACTAGTGATATTATTTTTGTTTGTTTAATTTTTGAGTAAATTCGTAACTATCATTTATATCATACAAAATTGCACTGATGTATTATCTAATTGGAGAATGATAATTGCTGCAGTTTATCTTTGATGATTAATGATTCCATTCTATCCAGTCGTAATTCATCAAGAAATATTCTGTTGAACTCTTGCAGTCTTTCGTCTTTTGTTGAATATTCTTGAAAAAATTCCACCGTATCACTCAGAAAAGTAGCCAAGATATTTTGGTGTGTCACGTTTTTGTGTCAAAGCTTATTGGGTAAACGTGACACGTCTGAGTCTCTCAGATTTTTCCTGAATGTGATTTTCGAAATAACCGCTCATTTTTTATGATTAAATACAATAAATATTTATCGTAATCGACTTTGAAATATAATTTCCCTGTCGGAAATGTGTTTCAATTGGAACAATTAATTGCAAATATCTTTATAATAATTATTTATTTGTTCTAGCTGAGTAATATGTTTATCATATATTCACGCATGGATTATATTACTTTGAATGAATAATTTATTATATTTCAATACTAATAATGCCTTGCAGGTAATATAAACAACTAAAGAGTTAGTAATTACCAAGCATTAAAATTACTGATTCTTCTCAAATTATTTCTTCCAAAAACAACCTTTCTAATTCTGTTCTTGAAATTAACTTCAGTTAGTGTTTCTCTTACTTCTTTTAACCCTCCAACTTGACGAGAAAAAATTGCCACGATTTAAGTTTGGTGTAACTTTGCAAGCCTTCAGTTCATTCGATTACGCAGTCGAATTGCTTAGCCTCCTCCTGGGTGGTTGTTCTAAAATGGGTCACTGTACGCCTGGGATTTGGGTACTTTAGGATACTCACCTCAAGGTTTATTGTCCATCCAACTGTTCGGTGGATAACTAACTCTCTTATTTAAATATTCTGCCAAACCGTAGGGAAATATTCTCAAATAATCTTTTCCGTAAGCACGAGGCAGTTTTCTCACGTAGGTGCAGGGAAAACTTATAAAACCATAAAACTCGTCTTTTTTTTTTCTTGTTCAGCTTTATTGCTTTTATTTTTTAGAATAATTTTTATTGAGAAATAAAGATTTATAACTGTTAATTAGAGCCAGGGTTGTTAAAAACCAATGTTTGTTTTGAAAAAACCAAATAAACCATTGTTTATTTGGTTTTTATATGTAATTATTCAATAAAAGTGCATATAGATACTTATTAGTTCATAACTGATCACTATACATGGTTAACATTACAAAACATCATTCATATTTTGGTAAATTATGGAAAAAATATATTTATTTGAGATAAATTATGAAAAAATTAATTTATGCAGATTTGCTATGTAACATTTTGAATAATTCTTAGCTGTTAGTCTACTTTAATAAGCTCTTAAAAAAATCAAAATTCAAGTTTTAAATAAAATAGGTAGATTCAAATATTTCTTAAATTCTTATATTTCCATTGATTTACATTTCAAATGTAGATGTTCAAATTAAAATATAACATATTAGAAAATGAATATCACAGAGTGACTCAAGACTATATTTTAATATTTACTAAATCACTATGTAAAATATCTTTAGAAAATGATACTAATACAATATGGTGAGGAGAAAACCCTGTTCATATTTCTATTTTCCTTTGGTTTTAAATTTTAATGTCTTCAATCATCCATAAAAACTTACACTACTAAGATTAACTAATTATATTTTTATATAGCTACATGATATAATTATATATCTTAATGATTAAATAAAACTGTTTTAAATGATATAAATAAAATAATGATTGAAAATATTGATTGAAAAAATGATTTCAAAGCTTCAGAGGATAGAAAAAAAAACCAAATAAACCATGTTTTTTTTAGTTTGGTTTAAACCAAACCACTCTGAT
The DNA here is from genome assembly GCA_947561585.1 of Caprella mutica. Lineage (NCBI taxonomy): Eukaryota > Metazoa > Arthropoda > Malacostraca > Amphipoda > Caprellidae > Caprella > Caprella mutica. The sequence goes on along the minus strand of CANNZV010000514.1, from coordinate 34,868 downwards.
TAGAACATAATTAGTTTTTAACTTGTAAAGTAACTCGATGATTGTCAGGTAGTAGTGTGGAAATGAAAAATTATCATTTTTTTTATATCAATTAAATCCAATTTATTTCAAAAGCTATCACTTATTTAACTGTACAGTCTTTATCAGACCCAAGTAAATAAACTGTACCAAAGACAAATAAAGTGAGTGTGTTTTGTGAGCTGTACAAAGCTATCACGGCTTTGGCAAGCAAAAGCATTTTCAACTGGTATGTTACTATGTAGCTACTTACACAAGTTAAATAGTGTCCATACAAATATTTGAAATTCTGTTATCTGAATAAGTACATTTTGCTAAATGAGTGCTTTACTTTTTTATATCATTTTTGTGCGTTTGAGGTGCATGAGTGAATTTGATGTTTCAGATATTTTATAATGTTGTACAGTTGCAGATTTCGATATTTTTTTGTATTTATTCAAACGGAGCCTATATAACAGATATTTATTCTTTGTTAATAAAAGTTATTCTAAAACCTGTAAAACTAATATTTAGATAAGAGAATACATATACATTAAATGTATATGTATTCTCTTAAACCAATAAGAGAATATCAAAACCAATAAATTTTATTGGTTTTGATTTTACATTTTATTTTATTCATATAATTAAATTGAGTAAAGATTCTATCTATAATTTTGAGAATTTTCTTTTTCTTAGTATAATGGTAGATACATTCTTTACTCTATTTGCAATTTAATTATTAAAGAATGGAGAGTGAGGAAAAATCCATATCAGTTCATGTATACCTATAGGTTTTGAAATTCAATATTAATTTAAATTCATAAATTTATTATAGCTCTTTCATAACATCTTTTAATTAATTATATGTCATCTCACGTCGAAACATTTTATAGTCTACGATTTAATTATCTATTTCACTGTGAATTATTTGTGTTTAATGAAAATGCTCTATTATTTTATGAATATGTTAGTTTTTAATAATATTCACTCATAGAACTCATGGATATAATAGTAATTAATGAAATTAGTTCTTTAGGTAGCGATCTATTTTCCGATGTGTTTTGCTAGTGTGTGAATGGTGTTCATCTCCCAGAGCAATTCCGTGGAGTGACATCGCCAAAATATTCTCCAATGACATAATATACACTCTGGAAATTGCCAGAGAAGCCATTCCTTGAACAGATCCAAAGAAATCGAGTTAGCTTTAGATTGGAGACATATCTTGTAGATCTTTGTCAGGATTTGATAGGATAGATATTTTATACCACACTTAGTGATTTTTGGAATAATTGGAATCATTCGAACACATTTTTACTTTTTGATGGATTGAAATCGTGTTTTTGTAGGTTTTCAAATCCATTCAACTGTTTCAATTACTGTAGAAGATCTTTGGAGATCTTTTTTTAATTCGGAAATGTAGTTCAGTTCTTTCCACTGTGAAATTTCTGCTTTTATTTGTAACTAAAGATGTAAAACGAATTGGTTTGCTTGGTGCTTCTTGAAGTATATTTCTAGCAAGTTTACAACACACTGCTTGGATTGTAGTCTTAATAATCGACGAAAACTCGAGATTTCTTGTGTATTTTTTGAAAGGATGAAAATTGAAGATAAGAATATGTTCCGCAAACCCGTTTGTCTTCATCTTTGCCGACAGAACTTTATCTGATTTCAATTCCAGCCCAGAACAAATTACTTTTCTGTAGAGCAAATATCACAGTTCCGTGTAAGAAATGATAGGTTTGGTGCTAAAAAAGATACAAGACACCAACCAAAAACCTTTGATCTTGACGGGCTCCATCCTGCTCCGCTCCTTCTCTTTTTGGAGATCTTTGTGGTGATTTTTTGTTCTCCATTTTCCATGCAGTTCCAGTGACAGTTAGAGAATTCTAGAAGCATTTCGGATTTTCTGGATTACGTGTAAGCAAGAGTGGGATTTTGTTCCATTTAGAGATATTCTTTGTTATCTTGCGTGGAATAAGAACCAACCCGAGAATAGAGTATTTTAATAAGAAACGCAATGGCAAGGTTGGTATATTTTGAGTACATGAATAGACACGAAATGACGGCAGATATATCCTTATGTTCTCTCATGAAAAAGTTCCCATTATTATGAACGTTAGAAAATATGTTTTCCTGTGTAATAGCTATTTCAAAAAGACTCTTTAATTACGCCTCGTTTATCTGTGTTTTACTAGCAAGAGAAAAAATGTCCGTAGCGTTTGATTGCTTTTAATAGGATAAATTGAATTAATTATCCTACCTATCAAGGGATGAAACACTCAGTATAACACTATTTTTCTAAATAGATATCAGTGATTTGAAGGAGGATTTTCCATTTCACTTATATAGATTGTGTGATATCTTGTCGAGTTTATTAAAAAAAATAGTTTTTGACTCAAATAATTTCAAAATTGAAATGGAATATTTTTCCAGACAACTCCGATTTGGATTATTATTTAGAATTATAATCTTTATTCATTTTTCCACTCTAAGCAATATTTTCCTCTCCACACTCATCCTTCATGTAAATTACTCTCATAAATTCTCCCAATGAGAAACAAGTAACTACTCCTGTAGAGTTTTCTGTTTAAGAGCATACATACATTTTCTATTCAAGAACATACGTATTAGTCTCGTGGATATAGACCTACATATATTATGCATCACTCTTATAATCGACAACATTTTCTTTGATGTCTGTTTTGGACAAAAGTGAAAGCTCGAGGCGAGTTTAAATTGAAATTCTGTTTATCCTCTTCAAAATATCCTTATTCTCATGAGTCTGGTACATAAAAACAATAATTTAGCATTGTCAAATACATTAAAATTGTACTGTATTTAAATCAAAATTAAAAATTATAATAAAATCATTCAAATTTGTTATAGTTTAACCACACTAATTTTAAAATATCAATTAGCATTACAATTAGCAAAGTTTCTTTTTGGAAATGTGAAATTAGTGAATGTTTCAAAAATTAGTAAGTATACACACTATTCAAACATAATATACAAATATATACAATATTACGTAATATACAAACATATACAATATTACGTAATATACAAACATATATAATATACGTAATATACAAATATATACATATATACACTATCCTTTGACTGTACCTCTGTAGTTTTTAGCAGCTGTTTCATTCCGTTAATTTAAAAGAGCATTGAATTATTGAGTCATGATTGAAACATAGAAATGCGTATCAATCGGCTAAATAAATTACTAATATTGCATTTCCATTTATGTAAAGTATTTTATCAATAAATACTACATTTAGTTAGCTTTTGCTTGATAGCAGATGGTGAAATATTTCCAAAAACATGTTCTAATTATTCTTGAAAATTCGTGTGTAGGATGTTAAATTATTACATGTTATGTCGTTCCTATAGATTTGGTAAAATGCATTTCATTTGGTTATCTCTGATAATCATTATTATTGCAGATTAATGATAATCGTTTTATATATAATTTAATTACTTCAATTTATTTGAAATTGAAAGGGTCTTAAATTTTCTCTCTAAAATTTGTTTCTATTTTATCAAACTCACAATTATACTTACTATTCAATTGTTCAGTTTAATTTAAATATTAATTACTCTCACAATTATTAATCAAAATTTACATTTTTCTATAATTCAGAAAATAACAACAATGATTATTTAACGATTGTTTAACTATTAATGATTATTTAACTATAATGATTATTTAACGATTATTTAACTATAATGCTATATAGTAATTGATAAGTAGAATTGTTAATTATCCTAAAACAAAAGGAATGTGACCTAGAATAATGTTAGATATAGTTACATGCAGCAACCAATTATCACCCCAGTAATTAGTTCGTTAATAAGTAAAGCTTTGTTATTTTGCCAGATTCACTGAAAACAGCTAATGTGATATCTTTGGAACTGACTTTGTAATTATAAACCTATTTCAATGTTGTGAATTGTCAGTTATTTTTAAGTTAGCCATTTGTCACTTATACTCTTTGTTTAATGTGAAGTATTTATAATAAGCATATTTAATTATAATGTGATTAATTTTATACTAGTTAGGTATATGTAAATATGAATTAAAAGATATTGAAATTATGAAAAATGGAATCACCCAAATGAAATGATTCTTTTATTCATTTCAATTATTATTATTATATATTTTTTTTGTTAATTTATAGCTATAGGATATACATTGTTCAAATAAATTATATATAAAAAAATTAGAATACTATTGGCAGAGGCAAGTATCGGCACTGTTGTACCAATATCAGATACATTGCCGATACCGATACTTCGTCCCATCCCCAGTACTTTGTGTGTTGCAGATAAACAATGAATATATTACTGATAAACTTCAGAAATGTAGTAGTACCTTTTTAAAGTAGGCTGCCCTGACTCTCTATATTTTGAAGATCTCTTCCCCTATTGTATCAGTGTGTTCTATTTCCACTTCTATCTGCAATGTAAGATAATTGGATATAATGAATAAATAAATGATTTCATACTATCAATTTTCAACACTATGTGTCGATATACTTTATGCTATATTCTGAAGAAACTATATAATTAAGTATATTGAATATTTATTTGACCACTTCATTACGAATGACTTATGCATATCTTTGAATTTTTTATGAAGTTAATTTTTTTTCACCCCAACAAAATTCAAAGCAAAGCTGTCCCGTCATCTCATAACTAAGAAATGAGTAAAGGACATCAAAATTAATGAAGTTGTGAAGTTCTCATAGGTGTGTCATTAGTTTATTAATTAACAGCACAGCAAACGGGTTAAGTTTGGATATGAATTCATTATATTGTACTACGGTATTCTTTTGATTTACAGGTGTTTCGGTGTGCTAATTATTATGAACTAAAGTGAAATAGATGAGAAAATGAGAAAATAAAAAATGTTACTAAATTTTACACAGAAAATTAAAAAAACAAATAAATGAAATTAAGTTGGATAACAATGTGAAATTAAATAAATTTTATATACGAAATGAATGCCACTGAGACCAATTTAAGGCATTTTAAATTATTTAATCATGTGAATGCTCATGTGTAAGCAATATAAGTTATTAAAGTGCTAGATAAACATTGTAAACTCCTGATATCCTAGTAAGCTCTTCATTTCACGGTTTGTCATGCTATGACTTTGTTCTTTTCAATTCGATCAAACGACTGGCTTAGAAAGCGAGAAAATGAACTGGTGCGCAATGTCTGTCCCCACATGTAGGGGGCGCTGTACTCACAACATTGCAGTGTCTCCAATAAACTACAGAAAATACAGTCGAGAGGTGGCAACTGGAAGGTGCCACAAATTCACTACTTTTTGTGCCGTCAGTCATGGCAATATATTTCTATGCCACTCGTCTGCACATGGCAATTTTGAAGGTAAAACCGGGCAGTTATTTATTGCGATATATTGCAGCTGTAAGGTTTATATGGACATATTACATGTTGAAATTAGATTTCCAGAGTGCGAGTGACATTTACACAGTCCCACTAGCTTACTCACTGTACAGTGAAAATAATCTGTTCAATTTGTAGATCTTTTGTTCACTGTGTAAAAATTTATTACTACATTCCTCTTCGTCTCTTTTTGACATATGTATTCTCGAACGAATTGCCCGTGTTCCAGAAAATACGTTTCAATCTTGTTTTCTTCCTTTACATGGCTGAATTAATCAGTAAATCCCGAGTAATCCTTTGAATGAATATTGATGGAGTCTGTTGGTTTAGCACCTCCTTCTCGATAGCTTCTTAGAATCCACCGACACTGGGTGAAAGGACCGTCTCTGAAGATATTACCATTTCTCTAGGAGTTACTCACTAAAAACATACCTGATTTTAATATTTTGTTCATTTTTATCATTTTAATATAATAGAAATTATATCGTAGGGAATTAAATACTCATCTTAGATTTTATTGAATAAAAATATTTAAATTAAAAAAAATGTAGATGCTCTAGAGGTCCTGTCACCATATTAAATACAGCTAGGATAATAGTGGCTAAATTTATGAATATTCTCTTCTGATATATTCCTTCTATTTCATAATTTCCCCGCCACATTCGCTTTTTAGTCCTGTGATAGGGTTGGACAACTTTAATCGGTTTGGGACTAATTATTAGACTCTTCTCAGTCATAACTTTATCTGTTGACTCTGAGAACTGTCATGGTGAGTTAGAACGGAGTGAGTTAGAACGGAATGGTGAGTTAGAACGGAATGGTGAGTTAGAACGGAATGGTGAGTTAGAATGGAATGGTGAGTTAGAACGGAATGGTGAGTTAGAACAAAATGGTGAGTTAGAACGGAATGGTGAGTTAGAACGGAATGTTCTGGTTAACTTAGGAATAAAATATATCATGTTATCAAGAGTTGCAATCGTACATTTATTGTTAGTGATAATTATTTTTTCTAAATTTATCCCATCCATTTCCTTCAACCATAGAAATTCGTGTTACAAGAGTTTTAATAAATTATTGATTTTAATAGATATCTTAACTTTAATTTATAAACTAAATATTATCTACATAATGAAATCTCTCTTCTGAACAAAAGTTATCCCTCTGTATTTCGTGACCGGAAAATTCGTTCACGGAAAATTCGTCCACGGAATATTCGTCCACGGAAAATTCGTCCACGGAATATTCGTCCACGGAATATTCGTCCGCGGAAAATTCGTCCTCGGAAAATTCGTCCTCGGAAAATTCATCCACTGAAAATTCCTCCATTAAAAGCAAAATAATAGGTTTAAATGGAACAAAATGTTTTAATAAATATTTTATATAAAGTATTTTAATGTATGTAGGTAATAGTATGTATTATTTGACGAATTTTCCTAGCACTCTGCATTCATTTCTGTATCCATTTCGTCTCGTTTATCAGCTGTTGAAACCCTTCCTCGGTGGCTTAATTCCGTCCCACCTCTTACTGAGCCTCAATCAGGATAGGAAGGTAGACATCCCGCTAGATTAGGAAGCAGGAAGCACTGAAAAGCTCCCTAAGAAAAAGAAATGTCGAAACTTCAGAGAAAATTTATTAGGCGGAAAATTTGAGGGGAGTGAATATGGAAAGCAGAATAAAAGTTGAGGTTCATCGTCACTAGCCCGGAAATGCGTCATCAATGTTCTAAAGAAAGGAGTGGATGGGAAAAGTCCTGCTATTCCACTTATAAATTTATCCATTTAACATAAAATCCAAAAATATCGATCACTAATGTAATATAATCTACTTAAACTCGATAATAAGGCTAGAGACATTTTTCTTACCAGGAAATTTATCGTTTTCGTTTAAAAGTCTTTGATGTCTACTTAAAAACGGTTCCAATTTAGTAAATAGCACTCCCGAGGTAACTAAATTTCTCTCATGGCTATTTTATCTGCATTTCGTCGGAAATTACATTACGGAAGGACTAAAAGCTTCCACTTTCAGCATTTGGTCCCTGCGCTTGAAATTCAGACTTCAAAAGAATTCTCCTCATAGAAACTAATACAAAAAAGCTACTTCCGATGACCCGAAAAATCGGATCAAAAACACGTTACGATTGAGCGCTGATATTTGAAGAAAGAATTCATGATGTATTTTCTATCTTTCAATTGAGATTCTGACCATAATTCGACAGATAGAATAACTTTTGATCTGTCAATAGACTCAATAACATCATCGTTTCATGGGTAGAAAAAATACCTTTTTATAAACTAAATAGATTTGTTTGAACTTACGCTAAAATATTTTTCATATACTTTCAATTCAATGAATTATTTTTCTTCTACAGGGGTTTCCACAGTCAACAAACGGGGCAGGGCAGCGGACCGGGTACAGTTTAGACGGGACAAATGCACCGGAATGGGCCACTCTACCAGATGATGACAATGTAAGTTATTGGGATGAAATTTTTTTATTCTAGTTGTTGAATATCAGCTCCAAAATAAAAATACTATGTTTCTTGTACCTTCATAGTGGGTATTTTTGATGGCAATCCAGTTTATTTTAATAATAACTTAAATTTTTTTTTGTATTTGTAATGATTTAAGTAAACTGGGTCCCATATCGATAATTACCTACCACGAATACCAAAAACACAACACATATTTTATTATTGCAGCTGTAATTGAAATGTACTTTTAAAACTAACTGTTATCATATTGTTAAATTTTACAGTTTTGTGTTTGTAGGACTTTTTTCTTGCGATATCGTCTAAGTGGGCAATTTTATTTCAATGTTGAACTTCAAAGGGAATTCTCTTTTTATTATTCAAATAATAACTCTTTAACTGAAGTTCAAGTTTCTTACTACCTTTTTCTTTTCATGTTCAAATTGGTAACTTGCATTTCATCACATGATTCTCTGCCAGGCAAGGAGTGGTTCAAATTCTCAGATGTTTTCTTTAAATTAGCTGAAATTACGTATAACTTTTGTAGGATAGGATATATAAGTTTACTAATGTTGGAACATTTCTTCAGTTCACTTAGGACTTTAAGAACTGTGGTGGGGAAAGTTCTTAAATTATCTTAAAAATATTATTTGTAATTCACTCAATTGTATCTTGAGGAATTTAAAAACTGATAAAAAGATTTACAGCGGACGGAAACTTTAATTAGATTTATTCGAATAAATTTATGTATTTAAGGGGGACACATTTCTTAATTATTTTCATATACACGGAATGACACAAGAGTTCGGAGACTAACAGATTATATCAGATTAAACATTTAAATAGGTAAAACAACATGACAACTGCTTAAGATACATTATAGAGAACACTGAGATGACATGTAAAGGATTTTATTCAATAAATTAATAAATTCTTCTCTTATTCGAATGACTGCCTCCAATCTGTCTGAGTTGCTTCAACCGCTGCACGCAACTCATCCATTGACAGTTTTGTTCATTTTCATTCGAGTTTTCGCTTAACAGTTCAGTTTTTATTATACAGTTGCATGATAATATCTGCACACATTCTTCTCCAATACTTGCCACACGCAGAATTCCATCGTATTAAATCAGATGCAAAGTTTCTTGTCCAGTGAAATTCTTCTATCACAACTCTTACTTCCGCTGAAAGAGCCATTAACTTCTAAAACTAAGAGATGACACTTATTGTAACTTATATATTATATTGGACACTATTAACTGTGAAAATGTAAGGAATTTGCTCACGTCAGTTCACATATAATTATTTTATTTACAATGAAAAAAATTGTGTTGCAGAACTTTTTTTGTCACCCTGTATATTACATTGTCGATATTTGTGTCCTCATTAGAAAAGTGATTAAACATCACTTTCCTGAAGGTAAGATTAATACTATGATTAATCCCATGAATAATGATGAATATTTTGATTATCTCCTGTAATTATCAGTTAATACCAATTAAAAGATTCATAAATAGTGCATATCTTTTGCTAAACAAACAATAGCATATTGTCATTAATATTCCTGAATGTAGTTCAGATGGATCGAACCGATTAATAGCAGTAATGAGATGAAATATCATTGCTTATCTTCATTGCAGATTAATTATTGCTATTCAATAATGGAATGTATTAGCAATACAGAGGGCACTTCATAATCTATGAGCAGAGTTCGAATCAATTGCAGTCTAATGGAATTATTAACCACTCCCTAGTATCGCACTAACTGAGTACCTAATAACTATCTCTGTGACAATTAGGCAGTGATGAAGAGGGCCTTTCGCTGTTTATATTGATACTCTAACTTTAATATCAATACCTTAACTGTAATGTTTATATTGCTTGTTCAAATGTATTCAAGTTTTTGTAATTTTATAAAAATCTGTAAAGGATAGAATCGATATCTCTCTATAAGATAGTACGATTTAAAATTGTTATAAAGTGAAATATCGCTCTCACAATGTTATAAAATATATTCCCCTCCTTTTGTAACTATATAACTGTCACCTACAAAATTCTACTCTCTTTTAAACGGTCGTGTATTAATCTCATTCAAATAGCTTTTCATTTGAATATCAATTTCTGTGACTCGTGTATAATGGCATTTTACTTTAGTAACCCTTATACGATTTCCTGGACAAAGAATACGCCTACTGCGCCTCAATTTATTACAATGGCGTAGTTAAAAAGTTAGTTTGGCATGCTCTCTAAACTATTTCATGTTGGAAGGTAGCTACGAACAGTGCTCCGGTATGTAATTATGAAACCCGCCTCTTGTTATCAGGAAATTCGACATTATTGTACTTTATGGGATATAAATGTGATCATTTTGTGAAATATGTAATACCTTGTTGGCTGTGGGGCATTATGGTTGGCTTTAATGGATTTTCAACATAAAATGCACGACATCAGCAATTAAGAACCAATTGGCAAAATATTATCACACTGTCTCAGATCATTTGTGACAACCACCTTAACTAACAATTGTTCATGTCTACACCTGCGATTATCCGATATTATCAATCTAGTTATTTGTTTCATGAACTATAAACAATTCTTTTCTACTTTCAGTCTCTGGTTTACGAAGACGGTGTTCTAGTGTCAGGATGTTTAGAAGCGTTAATTCAGCACGCCACGCCCACACACACTTACTACCCAGACACAGCCTACCTCTTCGCCTTCCTCCTCTCATCTCGCCTCTTCATCAAACCTCACGAGCTGCTGCAGAGAATATGTGATTTCGGATTCGCTCAGCAGGGTCTCCAGGGTGATGACGTCTCTGGGGTTGATCAGGTGGGTACAATATTAATAGGCTTACTTCTAGAGGTTACAATTGGTATTGATTTAGTGTCAGTATTTATTATAATGTTTATTTCTGTAATATTAAGAATATTTTTCTTAATCTCAGGACACACTCCAGAAATTTGTGGTGCATATCATCCAGCTGTTGGGAGAATGGAGCGAAACTTTCCCCTACGACTTCAGGGACGAGAGAGTCATGGGTTGTGTCCGCACAATGACTCACAGATGCATAGCCCTCCACCCCGCCCTGAGAAGGGACGTCACCCAGATCCTCCACAACCTCCTCAACAAACTGACCCACTTGGAGCGATACGAAGAAAGTCTCGCCAAACATTCCCAGGCACCGCCAGCTGATTCTTTGACAGAGGTAATGATAATGAAGAGTATGTAGTGACCATGTAAAAATTCCATACAATAATGCTATGTATTAATGCCATACTCATTATTACGTGAATAATTGAAGGTAAATACACATAAAAGATTAGAGATAAAATATAAGATATTTCTATATTGTTATTGTAAATGCGATAAGCAAAGGGAAGATTTGATAAGGAAATTTCTAATGAAAATTCAAATGGATTTGAACTTAACTAAAATAATGAGGTCCAAATCCACCCTCAAATCTATAATATCCAATAATGCCTATTGGCTTCTTACCACCTCTTTCATTCTCTCCACTTCTTCCTTACCAGTTCTCTCTCTCCACTTCTTTCTCTACTTTTCTCTCCACTTCTCTCTCTCCACTTTTCTCTCCCCTTGAGAGGTTCTCTCTCCACTTCATCACTGGTATGCAAAGCTCCTCTCCTTAACTTCTAATATTTGCGACGGAGGAAAACACCATAAACATACACACAACTTCAGACAGATGGAGAAAGTTGGAGTTCCTATCTCCAGATTTATACACCATATCTACTCTATATCGTTCTTGCAAATACAAATCGTTTAAAATACACCAACTCGAATTGTTCATTCTATAAATCTCAATGTAATCCAATTATAATACAACTCTGTTAATAAATCGTTCTCAGGTGCACTCGTAGGTTTTATTCACTATCTCTTCTTTTTATTTCCCATTCATGTTAAAGCTCACCGATAGCTTTCCACTCGAAAATTGCAATTGTAGATGACTGAAAGCCTGGAATAACTTTTCTGCCTTCATGAGCACTGTCACCGATGATGTGACAGATGAATTGGAACCAAATTCCAATTTATTTTCTTAGGCGTCAGATATATGGCCGCTGCTTTCGAATCAGGCGTTAAACGTCTTCGAAAATGATTATTATACCGTAAATCATATTTATAAGTATTAAAATCAGGAGTTCATCGAAGAAAGTTATTGATATAGTTTTGAATTCTTCTGTTCTAGGTTCCGGACATTACCGAAATCTGTTCGAGTCCCCTGGTTATGGCGCAGCAGCTCACTCACATCGAACTGGAGAGGCTCAGTTTCATTGGACCGGAGGAATTTGTTCAAGCTTTTGCAAAGGATAGCAGCATAGACGCTACCTATAAAGATCTCAAAAAGACCAATAACCTGGAAGTCTATGTCCAGTGGTTCAATAAATTGTCATACCTCGTGGCTACCCATGCGGTGTCTGTAAGTTATGACTGCAAATTCTTAAATATTCATGTGATTGCATACATTGAAATTATTTTAAACGTAAGATGTTTCTAGATACAGATCTGAATATTAAAAAAAGAGACTTTATTAGTCCTGCTTATTGATTATCTTTTCAATTTCAGCACATCAAAAAGAAACAAAGAGTCCGTATCATAGAATGGTGGATCGAAGTGGCCAGAGAATGTTTCAATATTGGCAACTTTAATTCATTGATGGGAATTATCGCTGGTTTGAACATGTCTCCTGTGTCACGACTAAAGAAAACAGTAAGTTGATATGTATTGAATTCATACCTTTATAGTGCATATTCTAATCCTTTTTTAGCCAGTCAAAAAATCTGTTTTTTTTTGTTTCCTCGTCCTACGGTTTTTTATATTATCAATTTGGTCCATAAATAAAAAAACAATGCTTTTGAAATACTTTAATTGGGTTAAATTCTGAAAATGGGCGAAGTTTTAATGTTTTTTTGTATTGACCAGTGAAGAATAACTGCAATCGTAAGCATTTAGTATTTTAATTGTTATTACTCTGAAAAACAAGCTATAAGATTGAAGTAATTAATAGATTTAAATCAATTAAATGAACATAATCTTTAATTAATTTGTATTCAAGTATTTTTGATTGATATATTTTATGATTTTTTTCAACAGTGGAACAAAGTTCAAACAGCTAAATTCTCTGTTCTGGAGCACCAAATGGACCCCACGAGTAACTTCTCCAGCTACAGATCCACCCTGAAAGCAGCCATGTGGAGATCTGCCGGGGCTGTGGACGACAGACAGAAAATCGTGATTCCTTTCTTCAGTTTGCTGGTTAAAGACCTCTACTTCTTGAACGAAGGATGTGCCAACAGGTAAAGGACTTAATGTAATAAATAATATCAAATATTTTTAATTTGAAATGAAATAAATAACGATCTTGAAATGCAAGCAATTTTTTTTAGTTTTTTTTAATATAAGATGAGTTGAACTTTTTTTTTATAATTTGAATATCAATATCATAATTTATAATTCATATGTTTTTAAGATCATTACCCCGGCTACTTTTAATAGAGTCAAAACTGAGTTTAATATAAAATGCTATATCAATATACCCAGTCAGTTTAAAGTAATTTAAAATACTCATTTCTCCTAATAGATGTATTGTCATTTGAAATCCTATCCATATCTCGAATGTTTTCTTTAATTGACACAATAAAAACTCTAGTAATGAGGTAGGATGATAAAGAGACACAGTCATTCATTCTCCAGAGAATATCACGCTATATTATCTAAGAGTATTTATTCATTCTTTTGCAAGAAAACCTGGATGTCAATCGAAGAAATAGAATTCTTTATGGCGATGTCTTTTAAACCGTCAACATATTAGAGCTGAGGAAATTACTTAGCAGTCCGAATATAGAGATTCTGATTCTAATGATAGCAATCTATTTGCCACATGTTCTTAATTCGAAAAATTAAATTTTGTTACTCGATGTAAAATTTTCAATCAAATATGAAGATTATTTCATATTTATTAATAATCTTGGAAACAGGTTTTGAAGTTTCTGTACCGATATTTTATTATATAGAAGTGATCTTGTGTTTACTATATAAATATTTATACTTATAAAACCTAACAATAATTGTTAAATTCCCTTATTAATTAATGAATTTATCCCTCGCTAACTCATTACGTGAATTTGTGGAGGAAAATATAACGTTGCTACATCTGCTCATGTGGCATCTGACCTAATTTCATTACGAGAATACTGGCGGTATCATGTTCTATGATTTAAAAGAGAGAAATTCATTAATGAACAGCTACCCTTTTGTACCTGCAGAGAAGATTATAACTGTGGAATCATTTATATTATTACTGATTACGGTTAATATTCGTAAATTATCATTAGAAATTTCATTAAAAAATATTATTTCACCATTGAATATATTAGCCAAATCATAATCCGACGATCGGTCATTCTAATTTTCTCATTTGGTCTGCCTTATCGTACAGAAAGCTCCACATTAGTGTTATATTCAGCCGAGTACCAAACTATAATAAGGAATAACTCCATAGGAATAAAAGCAAGCTACAATAGAGACTGGCAAGTGATTCTCTACCAGAATATATATCCTCTGTGTGGCCATCTGGCAATCTTTTCTTGCAATGGGTTTCAGACGGAGTGATTTTTGTTCGAACTGCTGCGCTTTCTGTATTTCGAATGGATATCCGCTGCATATATTCTTGTGGTATTGGAAATCGATGGCAGTTTGCTGCTGCTACAGTCGAGTAAATTAATTGCGCCTGAATACTGCTATCGGGACTTGAACTTTTCTTGTTTGGAAGTTATTTTCGATATTTAGGAACTACAATCGAAAGAAAATGATTGATTCGCATACTCCTAATACAGTTATATAAGCTATCATAATTTCATTAGTGTATTTTGATATATATTATTAATTTCATGCGATTTTATCTTTCATACTTTATATTTAATCACGTCCCAATAGGCGATAATTAACTAACATTATTCAATATAAAAAGTGCATCGTTATTATTGATCCTTTTTATGAGATGCCAATAATGTGGTCAACTTTTCTACTGCTTCCAATACTTTGAAAAGTTTATCCAAGAAAAGCGATAGGTAATATCCCCAAACCTATTTACCTAACTACCATAAACTTGATTACAGACGATAAAAAATGGTATCCATTTCACCTAGTCCATATAAACTGCTTTATAAACTGTTCACGTTTTTCAGAAAGTTTTTCCATCAATAGATCACCATGACAGTCAATATCTGTCACAAGTTTTTTTACCACTCTGTCCTTTTGCTCCATCAGACTCCCCAATTCATTCATCAACTTCGATAAGTTCTGGCAGTTGGCTAAGCAGGTGACGGAGTTCATGGCTTGGAAGCAGGTTACTTGTCCCTTTGAGAGAGTCAGCCACGTCATCACTTACCTGCAGAGCGCCACTGTCCTATCCGAAACAGGTGAGAAACATCAAGAATATATGACACGGTGATGCTACACACAGACAATTTGCAGTATATATTGTAACTATTCATTACTTCATTCCAATTCTACTCATTCTGTTTTCACTGAAAGGTAACACATTTAGAGTGAAATATTGATCGGTAGAATTCATTGGTGATGCATTAATCGCATTGCAGAAGCCCTTACCATTTATCGAGTGGTCTGTTCAATTTATTACATCTCATGGGAACCACTCCATCAACATATTTTCTTAACAATAACTAGCGCAGAATTTGCCTATAATCTTGCAATGACTGATGTGAATACACATACTGAAGAATGAATATCAGCTCTTCTGTTAATTGCAATTGATATTTATAAACTCAACATGCATAGTGAATTGCATCTAGGTCTTGTGGTATTATTTTAGAACTTCCATTAGATGAATTTTGTTATTAATTATCTATTGTTATATTTCTTGCCATCACAACAAAGCCCCTTTCAAGCGTTAATTAAGGAAGACTGTTATGTTGATCATTATTGTCATTTGATTTGGATTTAAAAGCAGATGCGTGTTACCTTATTCTGAACATGGTAGTGAACTAATTAAGCTGATGTTATTATTAACAGTTGATTAGTTTGCCTACAACAACCTGAATGAAAAGGAATAAATTTTGCATTTTTCTTTATCTGGTCTATGAATGTATTTTGACAGTCGTAATAATATTTATTAGTTGGAATGGTGTTTCGGTTAACTGATTATTTGCAATTTAATTTCACGCTACATTTTAGTTCACATTAGTTGAAACCAACTTCTTCCCATGCTACATTGTTCTTGTTTCTAGAGATCTAAAAGACACACATCAGTTCAAATTATTGGTCTACTAACTGTAATGGTGTTCTGCTTAGGATAATTATAGTGACTTGCATGCCAACAAATTCAAGATGGAATAATTATCGCAATTCTGCAATCTAAATGTTCTGCAAAGCGTCTGTTTCTGGTTATGTACGCTAAAAGACTTAGAATATAGCTATTACACACATGGCGAGAAATAGAATCCTTCCCATTATTTGTAGTTAGCAAACAATTATTTCCTGAGATATTTGTTTGAGTTTCTAATTCATTGTAGAATCAGAGATGTTTACTAAACAAAATTTTATTTGTAGTTTTCTTGTAACAGGAGTTTTTATTGTAGAAAATGGATTGAATTTCATTCTCTTTGAACCCAGTTGGAGTAAATATTCAATTTCTCTTGAACCGTATGCGTTGAATTGAGTTATTTGATGGAATTTTCTATTTTACTATTCAGATTGTTTCCACTTCGATTTATCAATGCAATCATTTAAATTTGATTCTTACATTTCAAAATATATACTATGAAAAAATTTTATAATAAAAAGATACTTAGAGTTCGTCAATGGTCCAACTAGTATTTACATAAAAAAACATTTTACTACAATATTTAATTTTATTTCATTTATCTCTATTCTATTTAACTTATTACTATACACTCACACTGTACACTTCTTCCTGAGGCCATATAGTCATCAATGATTTAAGTTCTGAGGTGTTGAAGTGTATATTGTCTTTAAAATTATTTACTCAAAGTTATTGCAGGAATATATCCTAGCAAGTCTCATCTGTTTGGCGTACAGACATGCGATGCTATTCCTCACTTACAATTTTGTTTGCTTTGCTTCATTTGGAAGTTCCAGCTTCCAAAGAGATTTTTGGTGTTATTCCCACATTCACTTAAGATGAATCGAAATTCCACTCTAAACTAGAATTATTTTGATAAAAAATGCAATGTAATCATATCTTAAATGAGTTGTGTTTGTTTTATCTCTTCATGATGTGATTCATTATCGATTATTTAGTATAACTCTATGACATCTCTACAGGTTTGGCACTAGCTTCCTTTGAGTGTGAAGGACCTGACAACAGTTATGAGAAGGAGAGACTCAAGAACTTGCAGTGAGTTGGGATAGACTTCTAAGTTTAGTGTAGTGAAATTTTAGGATTGTTGAATATTTGATAATAAATTAGACAATATTTCCATATATATTCCATTGAAATATTCAACACGTTATGTTTTTTATTTATATTTCCAACTGAACGAATCGTTGAAATATACTACAAAACACTTTTATATTTTCTAAACTGTTAATTATAAAATTCAGTGAAGTTATATCGAAAACTTTTTAGAGGACAATTAGTATTTTTTGTTAACAACAAACTAATTCATTTTTTGTCACTAGTTTAATTGTTTCACGAAGATTTAATTGTTTAATTTAGCAAATATCACAGTTACAAAGGATAAGAGTGTGTAATATTATAATATTAATATAGTATGTATTAGAATATTAATATATTATGTAATAGAATATTAATATATTATGTATTAGAATATTAATATATTATGTATTAGAATATTAATATAGTATCTATTAGAATAATTAATTATAATTAATTGTAATTATTATTATATAAAGAATATTAATTTATTCTTTTTTCTTTCCAGCTCCTCTTCTCACCCCTCTGCATCTTAGACACAACGTTACAAATTACAACAGTTCGTTCAACCTACGGAAAGTACTTAGAAGAATATCGTACGATGACTCAGCACTTAATTTAGTTCCTTTATTTTAACAAATCCATTATATTTACGGTACTAATCACGATACACTGTATGATAACTGTACCATATTATGTAGCTATGTACAGTTTGTAAATATTATTTCGAAACTAGTTACATGTAATTAATTAATTAGTTACATTAATTAAAGTCATTGTACCAAAAAAGTTAGGAAAGGAATTTATTGTATATATTTTGATTAGAAAATTGTTAATTTTTTAATTTATGAGTATTTCTGGTATTTAAATTAACTAAACGTATTAAATACTCAAACTTGAATAGTATGCTAATAATTATTTCCTTTTTCGTTTCTTTTCTATGCTTTTTTTTGCATTCCACCTTCTCTATTTTTTTTAAATAAAACTTACTTCCATAAGAAACCATCCACCACAGTCTATGGTTACAGATATAAATATTTATTTACTATATTATAATTTGTATTTATCATATTTTTCCTTGACGATGTACCTATATAGGTATTAAATGTTACATGTGTAAATTTAAAAAGTATATTGTAAATAGCTCTAACATGTAAATGCTACATTTACAATTTGCCAAAGATTTTAACATAACTGTATATAGATCAATTTCTATGAGATTTTAATGGTTAAATAATAATTGAATAATAATAGATTAGGTAGAATGGCTGTATCGATTTTATTATTAAATTTAAATTATTTCTTATAAGAGCCGTTTTTAATAAAATAATTTCATTGCTCAATACAAATTTGAACTTAAACTCTTCTGAAATATTCATTTTTTTTCAATGTGTAGGCCATGTTAACAGGAAACAATTCGAAGGCAATCTCATAATGCCTACGGTTCATACATGTCCTTAACCGTACGATACTAATTAAATCATCCCGATATCTGTCCTGGTAATTATAAGTTATTCAAGTAACCATAATTTCATCTATTTTGTAGCATTTACCTCTGTATATACTTGAACTTTTTTGTAATATTACGGCTAATAATTGTTTTTATGTGTTATGCTGTCGTAATATGTATTTTTTGTATATTATGGAGAAAATATGTCAATAAAATGTATCATTGATTTCTATGATTTATTTAAACCAAATTATTAATTCGATAATTTCATTATTGATCGAAGAGAATTATAGTGATGAAATTAACCTAATATGTAGAAACTCTAACATGGAAAAAGAAGTCTTCTTTTCTATCATAAATGCTATTATGGCACGAAATACTAATTAAAATACTATGAATGTATGCCCAGGGAAATATATCCATCAAAAAAATTTCTGTGGTTGCTGGATGGGGGTGGCGTATATAATGTACAGGTCTTGATATTAGAAAAATGGTTATAAAAACTATGCAGATCAATTGGAAGGTGCAGTAGGTAAACTCGTTATCTTCGAGGACTATAAACTCTTCATTTTCCACTTTGCTTCTTGCATGGCAGAAGTCCATCACGTCGCATTCTTTGACAAGTTTTCCATCCGAAAGAACTGTGCCCAACTGAGGGTAGGTAACAATTTTTACTGTCCTTTTTTTAAAGTATCTGTTTTTTCTTTGCCATCAGCGATATGTTTTTGGTTCAAAGAAGGCGAGTGACAGTAATTTTACTAAATTAATTAATTTATTTTGAAATTAAACATATTCTAACAACTACCTCCATCTTGGATAACAAAGTTTCTTGCGGCAATTATGATACAATTATCCCAAAGAAGTTGCTTCCATTGTTAGGGTTAGTTCAGCAATTTATAATTATACTTTAGTAACAAAACAACTAGCAAGTAAGAGTCATTAAATTACTTTAAAGTCTAGGACGTGTATCTAAACCAGTTAACCATAAAAAGTTTTCATTGAAAGCGCTACAAAGAAAATGTAAAAACTGTTCAAAACAGAAAGAGTTCGTAACTTAGATGTTCGTAACTCGGATGTTCGAAACTTAGACGTTCGTAACTCAGAAAGTTCGTAGTAGAGGTTGTTTACTATACTATAATTTTAACATGTCGTAATAACTCTCAATAAAACAAGAGATTAATAAGTGATGCGTGTAGATCAGCACTGGACTCTGATTGCTATATCAAGTTATGCAACATCTTTCGGGCAGTCACTCAATTGCTGCATAAAACGCAGGACTCGGAAAGTGAACGTTAACGTCAGTCAAGAATCAATCTGACCTTTTGAAATTCCTGTTTGATGACCCATGTCTATACCCACTTTCCGAGAACTGTGGGTCTATCTAAGAGGCCGAGTATTGCGTCGTTACTCTCAGTCTAAATGTAGTGGTGACTGAAATAAGCATTTACTTTATTGAAGTATAACTAGCCTCTGAATAAGAGTTAGATAAACTAGATCATGTTTTAATTCTTATTTAGTAATAATCTGCAATGGTAGAAATTGTCTAAATCGTTAACTTCCTATCATAGCAGATTGAAAACTTCTTCTTTAGATATAAAAATCCTAATTAAATCTTAAGTAACTGTATATATCATAAATTATTAATAGATATCAATAAGAATACTAATTCCAAAACTATATGGTGGAGTGTGCTTAATACTAGCAAAGTGTTGCAGAGTGTTATGAGGTAGAGGAAGGTAGTAGAGAAGGTAATTGTGGAAGAACATTACGTTCAGGTGCTTATTCGTAACGCCTTTAAAGCTGTACTTACTCTCCAAACTAAGAAATCTATACTTAGTAACAGTTTGGTTATTATAAGGAGGTAAGATAATAGCCTTCCGACGGCGCAGACCTTTGTAAATCAGATGAACTCCTACGGTTACACCGTCATTCCTTAGATTTGACGAACTTTATTCTTGGTGATAATCTCTACTTACATGGAAATTTAAACAAAATAAATCTACTAATTTAACTATAGAATATCTATAGAATATCTTTTTGAAGAATCCAAATTAATGAAGATGAAGGGACGCAGATAAACCATACCGAAAATGACATAGAAAGCGACGGTGCGTAATTAAATCTAATATTTTATTTTTGAAATGAGACTGTCATAAAAGATATCCCAGTGAATGCAAACGAAATTGAGTCTGCAATGAAATGAAGGAAGTAGATTGGATCTTGCAGGAATTAATATTTGCCTCAAATATTTATATAGAAATATATTGAATGATTTACCATACTCGAAGAAGAAATTTGAACCTAAGTTTTCAAATCACTACTAGAAAATACCATCTATTAAAAATATATTCTTGAGTGATTATATTTCATTTAATTTACCCTTTATAAACTTTCATGTAATTCTCACAGTTGAGATTTATTATTAAAATAATAGTTGGTGGGAGTACAATATTTTACCATTAAGAGATTAATAATTATCTCATTATAAAGGCAAGCTTTGTATTTTATAAATATGAAGCTTTGCAAGTGAAATAAAATTGAGATAAAAGTTGGTTTTGTATCACATTTATAAAGCATAAAAAAGATGATATAATATTCATTGTACATTGAACAGAGTGTATTATCTTATTGTTCCTCATTTTGAACTTTCTTAATATTATTTCGATTTTAATTCGGTTGGTTTTATTAATCTCTAATCTTTAGAATTTAATTTATTAAATACCGATCTATGTTAATTGTCCAAGAAATTAACGTAAACGACTATGCAAAAGAACAGGAGTTACTGAAGAAATGTCAGACAAGATTTTGCACTTACTGTATTAAATACAACTGTTTTCTGGTGAAGTACATTTTTATATCCAGGGTGGAGTAAACACTCACAGTTGTCGTTACTAGAGCTAATGACCCTCACTAGACAGCAGAGAAGGCACTTTATAAGATGGGGTGTCTACCGCTTTCATTAATACAAATGTTAGTAGTGATAAGTGTCTCGATTTACTACAGTCTGACTTTTGGTCTGATCTTCAGATTTACCAGATTCAGAAAAAAAATTCTATAAGCAGGATGAAGCCCACCTCATTGGTTAAGAACTGTCAGACAGTGACTGGATGAAAAGTTTCCAACAGGTGGATTCTTGAGATTGTTTTTAAACCAACCCAATTCAAAGTGATCAATTATTAAGAAAGTATTGGAGTTCAGAATGTGAAACAGAACGATGTTACTACACTCAATGACAATCTTTGTTATAGCTTTCATAAAGTATACATAACTTGCATAAAAACATGATATATATTAAAATTTTATTCTGATTCGTTGGTTATAAATCATTTAGTTAAAACTTCCTTAGTCCATTGGCATATTAAACATTTTTTATTATAATGGCAATAGTATTGTGATCTGTAAATTAAATTTACGATACGTTTTTTTATCTTTATAATACAATAATTATTCCATTTTTCTCAATTACCAAAAATAAAAATGAGCAAAATGAACTCACTCAATCTCCATTTTCTGACGTTTTATAAAATAGTAAAGAATAGAAATGTAAGTAAAAATTAATTATTTAACTATCAGAAGATGAAAGTGTTATTCTACATAAAAGTATCTAAAATTCGTTAACTCTTCGTAAATCAATATTGATATTTCATTTAATAATATAATGTAATCATTTTCAATAGAAATATAATCTTAATAAATTTGTAACATTATAGTAAATAATTATATTGTTAATTATTTCTGATATTTAACTGATAAATTAATCCTCCATCAAGAAAATTTTCTTCACTGCAGAAATCACACTTCTGGTGCGAATTTGAAACCTTCTTCCTGTAATTAGTATACTGGAGGCCATGTCTCTGGTCATGTTTTAGAAGGCATTGTTTGTATCCGTTTTGTGACACACAGTGAACTGTTTGGTGAAACCCTTGGTAACAAACAAAGCTGTTCACAAACAAAGCTGTTCACAAACAAAGGGTAACAATAAGTTAACCTCATCAAACATAACTTCTAAAATACATATAATAATTGCTTAATTGCTTGGCAACTGACGTTAACATATTTAGGTTACTGATGAACATTAAACCAATAATATTGAAGGCACATATCATAGCATTATTTTAATAGTTATTAAAGGGTAATCGCTTGGGTTGTTAATATAGGGAATGAATACAGGCAGGCCCCGTTCCTATTACAAATGGTAATAAGTACGGGGCATGACTCACCTTATTATATAATTGGGAACAAGTAAAGATAACGGACCAGAAATTAAGCTAGTAAAGATAACGGACCAGAAAACTACATTTTAGTTTTATTAAATATTTGCTTTAGTATTTAATAAATGTACAACATTGTTAATGATAATATTAATGATTGAACATTAATTTTACATATTTTACGAATTGAAAGAATTGATGAAAAAAACGTGATCCATTTTGAAGTTGTGAAGAACGAGTAGTAAAAAATAGAAAAGACGTCTGCTTAAATCCTTTAATGTGGTATATATGATTCCAAAATTATGTTCTTATTATAATTATTGGACAAATATTTAATAGTTTAACCGAGTAAAGATAACGGACCAGAAATGAAGCTAGCAAAGAAAACGGATTGTGGTCCGTTATCTTCACTTGCTTCGACAATTGTTACTTCTTTCATTTGAGCATTTCATTTTCTATGAGTGATATTAAAAAATTCTTTTTATCATAAAGTTAATCATAAAGGTAAATATTAAAGTTAATACTTTGATTTACTGACCTGTATGTAACATGGTCATTAATTAAGATTAATGTTAAATAATAATATTAATTTATTTTTCTGAAGTATCCGAAAACGTGGAACCGATCGATAAATCGAAACCTACCCTACTGCCAAACAAATTTCTCAGTGCATAAAATTACTGTTTTACTCAATGTAACAGAATTATATAAATAAAAGTATCGAACTAATTACTTACATATATTGAGTGAGAGTGTAATTATGGTTGAGTTTTTAATACTTTTAATTCATTCAATTTTTAAACTTTTATCAAAGAGATTTCATAATTTCAATATACGCAATGTTGACCTTTCGTAACCATTTTCTTTTAATCTAACTCATAGAAAATGAAATGTTTAAGGAGAGACAATTATATAATAACGTGAGTCATACCCACTGTTATTACCATTAGTAATAGATCTGAGTCGTGATTTTGGTAACATAAACGGGGCAAGACTGTAATTCAACTTTTAAATAAAGTAAACCTTATTTATCTATTATAATTATAAATAATTCGATTTATCAATAGAAAGAGAGAGAGAGAGCAGAAATCCTTAACATTAATCATGAAATAGAATCTTTATAAATATCTTGAACAACAGTTGAACTTCTGAGAGAAAATATATCAACGATCGGAACTAGAAATAAAAAAGTCGTCCCTGTACGTGACCTAAAATGTTCTGCTCTGTGCATGTCCAAGCGAACACTGAAAACAAGTGCATTGTAGTTAAGTTAATGCACAAACTATATTTTTAATTGTACATGCAAATGATTACTTAAGATGAAGAACAATCAACATTTGTGTTTTATCAAAAATTACGAAGATGTACATTAACACCGAGTCAAAGCACATGTGCATAACCGCTAATAACTACATTCATCTGTGCATAGACTTGAATGTAATGTCTTTTATACACCAAAATAATCACCTAATTTGGTATTAATTATACTTATTCATAGCCTTTTTCATAAGAATATTGCAGGTGTTTTTATTCTTCAGACACCGTTAGTCTTAAAAATTATTCCCAGGAGGGAGTTTTACTTATCTTGTAATTATGGAAACCTTGGATACATTTTTGTAGAAATAACTAACTTTTAAATATATTGAAATTCTGAAATGAGACCTATTAAAGTACTAAATAAAGAGAAATTAGTTGGCTAAAATGTTCTGCAAGGAATAAAGAATAAATTTTACAAGTGATTCTTTGCGCATACTGTAGTAAACAGACTAAAATCTAATTATTTATCTTGAATCTGCTTACGCAATAATATTATGAAATAAATTCGTGCTAGCGCCTACAGGAATCAAGAAATCTCGGACTGAAGTCGACTTAAAAATAAATGATAATTCAATGTACATTATTTTAGTAAATGTGAATTAAAGTAAAATATTTTTGGAGAAATATAATAGAAATGAATTAATATTGTCATCTCAAATCAGATTTTGGCACACATTTTAAAAAGTAAATCATACTTAGAGTTATTGACGTGCACTCGTAGACCGCTTACCTTCGCCGCCGCTTATAAATGACCTTAACTTGTTCGCTTCAGAAATTTAATAAACTTGTTCCTGAATAATGACCAATCGTCTCACTAAATATCAGGCAATTTTGTTGAATATACTATTTGAGTTACAAATGACCTTGACCTTTGACCCGATTGCTCCCAAAAACATACCAAATCGTTCCTGTATATTATCAACTCGTCCCACCAAATTTTCAGTAATTTGTTTGGTTGGAAACTTTTTGCTTTATTGAGTTATAAGTGACCTTGACCTTTGATCGGATCGCTCCCAAAATTCTACCAAATCGTTCCTGGACATTGACCAATCGTTCCTCCAAATTCCAAACAATTTTGTTAAAGACTTTTTGAGTTATGCGAATAACACGATGATAAATAAATAAATTAGTAAATTAATAAATAAATATAACCTTCTGCACTCTGCAAAGGTAATAAAGAGAGCAGTGCATTAAATGTATCAAAGAAGTATTATCTAAATAAACGGTAATAAAGACAATATATTTCTCTTGCAATTTGTACCTAAATACAGTATTGGAAAAATTATTATGAACTTTTCAAAATCGAAATTTTGTTTACAAAAAGGTAGATTGAACCAATTTAGTACATTGCAATTGTATTTATTTTAATACACTGATACCGTGATACGTCTTGATCATCCATTATATATCCGTAAATGCTTCAACGGTTGTTTCCCCATTTCCCCACTTTCTCCAAATTCCTCATCATTTTCTCTACAGTCACCATAATTTTTAAAAATTCCTCATCACTTTTCCCCATTCCCCATCACTTTGTATATCATCGATTTTTCCAAAAATCGAACATTTTTTTTACAAAAAGATAAATTAAACGACAGTAAAAAGAGGTGTAGGGAGGGTTATTTTTCCCTCCTCCACATTCAAAGTACGGCAGTTATCATCCTTAGAGTTGATTGAAATAACTATTTACTTTGGTGGTGAGTGAAAAAGTGATGGGGAATGGGGAAAATTAATGAGGAATTGGAGAGAAAGTGATAAGGAATTTTTAAAAATTATGGTGACTGTAGAGAAAATGATGGGGAATTTGGAGAAAGTGGGGAAATGGGGAAACAACCGTTGAAGCACTTACGGACACTGAATGTAGTCAAACTAAGTGTTAATGAATGATCAGGACGTTTCACTATATCAGTGTATTAAAATAAATTCATTTGCAATAAACAAAATTGGTTTGATTTAACGATTTTATAAACAAAATTTCGATTTTGAAAAATCCATAATAATTTTCCAGTACTTTATATAATTTAAAAAAAAACTTACGTAAGTCAAGTGAGACATAAATCAATGACATTTAGTATAAAAAATCCTTTGAAAGATCAAACCTGGGTATGAGATTTTAAGCATAACACATAGGTACTGAGTCATTGGAAATAAAAGATCTTTCAAATTTATGAGCCTATGAAATAAATAGAATCTTTACAAATATCCTCAAAAATAATGTACTTCGGAAAGAAAATATATTTACTATCGGAATTCGACATAATAATTTTGTAAAGTCGACCTGCGATCTAAAATATACTCGTAAAATAATATACTCATAAAATAATATACTCATAAAATACAATGCTCATAAAATGCAATGCTCATAAAATCATCCATAAGATGAATGAGACAAATTTATCAATAAGTAACTTTTGTTCTATTTCTTAACCTTAAATCAGAACAAAAACAGGATCTAGATATTAATTCTTCTAATAAATTTCTCTGTATCGAGAGACATTTTATATTCTATAATAATTATTTTCATTCTTTGGGTCCCAGTATCGCCTATCTTTACATTTTAATATTGAGTTTAATGTTAGTTACCTCAAAATAATTAATGCTCTGATTGAAGCTATTTTGATGTTATAGTTAGCTATAATTACTTGTTATGTGACCAACAGGATCGATATCTTATATGGATATGAAAAAAGTTACTTAATAAATCAAAGAAAATGTGAAGAAAAAATATTCAAGGAATCCCTTGCAAAATATTTCAAATTTGCTTCACTATTTTTTTATATAATTTAAGTTATTCTTGTGATTTCACTTCTCACCTCGGAATTCTAAACCAAGAAAAAGGATAATAGACTATGATAAAGCTTTACGACATATTATAAATGGCTACTATACCGATATCTAAATACCATTACCATAAAAACATTAGGTACCTAAAAGTGTACCTATATACCTAATTATCATTTAAATTTACGATAATACGTGATAAGTTAAACTGCAGCCTTTTTCTTTTATTGAATCTTAGAAAGAGTGAAAGTGGAATGTAAATATTTTTATATAATTAATTATGAACAGACTACTTAATCGATTTTTTTTCTGTTAACTGTTATATGTTATAATAACCTTAGCTCTACAAATTTAAAGCAATTTCATATATTTTAATATAGAGTGTAGAGGATATTTAATCATATATAATGATATGATACTTCATTACATAGATTTAAATGTTTTGTTATTTATAATATAATGTTACTGAAAATTCTGATAAAGATTTCATTAATATATTGTTCGTCAGGCATTGTTTCTTAATTGAAGGTAAGCATGGCAAGATAATTAATGTGTCACACAACATTGTGACACATTTGTAATAGTTATTTAATGTTGAAGATGCGGTAAAACCAATGCCACTTACAGAATATTCATCGGATGACTACCATTCAGAATGTTATTCATTTCAGTTTTAAATCATATCTAATTATTTTACATAAATTATTATACTCGGTTAATAATGAAAATGATTACTAATCTGTAAAATGATTTTTAATGAGTTTGCAATGCTGTGAATTCATTAGTTACGTAAAGTTAAATTTACGTTATTTTAATAAATGAAAATTTAACTCACTACACGTACGTCAAAAGGTTACAATTAAAATGTATTCTTTTATATAGCAAATACAAAATATAGTAAAGAATATATATTATTTACTGTATTATATAGTAAATAATTTGTTATTCATATATCCCGTTCACATCTCTTGTTGTCTTGAAGTGAGGTTGTGTACCTAATCAGTAACTCAGTTGCAAAACCTTATGCGAAGTAAAATTTTGTGTGAGTGGAAAATTTGTAAATTGAAAATTTGTAAATTGAAAATTTGTAAATTGAAAATTTGTAAATTGAAAATTTGTAAATTGAAAATTTGTAAATTGAAAATTTGTAAATTGAAAATTTGTAAATTGAAAATTTGTAAATTGAAAATTTGTAAATGGAAAATTTGTAAATTGAAAATTTGTAAATTGAAAATTTGTAAATTGAAAATTTGTAAATGGAAAATTTGTAAATGGAAAATTTGTAAATGGAAAATTTGTAAATGGAAAATTTGTAAATGGAAAATTTGTAAATGGAAAATTTGTAAATTGAAAATTTGTAAATTGAAAATTTGTAAATTGAAAATTTGTAAATTGAAAATTTGTAAATTGAAAATTTGTAAATTGAAAATTTGTAAATTGAAAATTTGTAAATTGAAAATTTGTAAATTGAAAATTTGTAAATTGAAAATTTGTAAATTGAAAATTTGTAAATTGAAAATTTGTAAATTGAAAATTTGTAAATTGAAAATTTGTAAATTGAAAATTTGTAAATTGAAAATTTGTAAATTGAAAATTTGTAAATTGAAAATTTGTAAATTGAAAATTTGTAAATTGAAAATTTGTAAATTGAAAATTTGTAAATTGAAAATTTGTAAATTGAAAATTTGTAAATTGAAAATTTGTAAATTGAAAATTTGTAAATTGAAAATTTGTAAATTGAAAATTTGTAAATTGAAAATTTGTAAATTGAAAATTTGTAAATTGAAAATTTGTAAATTGAAAATTTGTAAATTGAAAATTTGTAAATTGAAAATTTGTAAATTGAAAATTTGTAAATTGAAAATTTGTAAATTGAAAATTTGTAAATTGAAAATTTGTAAATTGAAAATTTGTAAATTGAAAATTTGTAAATTGAAAATTTGTAAATTGAAAATTTGTAAATTGAAAATTTGTAAATTGAAAATTTGTAAATTGAAAATTTGTAAATTGAAAATTTGTAAATTGAAAATTTGTAAATTGAAAATTTGTAAATTGAAAATTTGTAAATTGAAAATTTGTAAATTGAAAATTTGTAAATTGAAAATTTGTAAATTGAAAATTTGTAAATTGAAAATTTGTAAATGGAAAATTTGTAAATGGAAAATTTGTAAATGGAAAATTTGTAAATGGAAAATTTGTAAATGGAAAATTTGTAAATGGAAAATTTGTAAATGGAAAATTTGTAAATGGAAAATTTGTAAATGGAAAATTTGTAAATGGAAAATTTGTAAATTGAAAATTTGTAAATTGAAAATTTGTAAATTGAAAATTTGTAAATTGAAAATTTGTAAATTGAAAATTTGTAAATTGAAAATTTGTAAATTGAAAATTTGTAAATTGAAAATTTGTAAATTGAAAATTTGTAAATTGAAAATTTGTAAATTGAAAATTTGTAAATTGAAAATTTGTAAATTGAAAATTTGTAAATTGAAAATTTGTAAATTGAAAATTTGTAAATTGAAAATTTGTAAATTGAAAATTTGTAAATTGAAAATTTGTAAATTGAAAATTTGTAAATTGAAAATTTGTAAATTGAAAATTTGTAAATTGAAAATTTGTAAATTGAAAATTTGTAAATTGAAAATTTGTAAATTGAAAATTTGTAAATTGAAAATTTGTAAATTGAAAATTTGTAAATTGAAAATTTGTAAATTGAAAATTTGTAAATTGAAAATTTGTAAATTGAAAATTTGTAAATTGAAAATTTGTAAATTGAAAATTTGTAAATTGAAAATTTGTAAATTGAAAATTTGTAAATTGAAAATTTGTAAATTGAAAATTTGTAAATTGAAAATTTGTAAATTGAAAATTTGTAAATTGAAAATTTGTAAATTGAAAATTTGTAAATTGAAAATTTGTAAATTGAAAATTTGTAAATTGAAAATTTGTAAATTGAAAATTTGTAAATTGAAAATTTGTAAATTGAAAATTTGTAAATTGAAAATTTGTAAATTGAAAATTTGTAAATTGAAAATTTGTAAATTGAAAATTTGTAAATTGAAAATTTGTAAATTGAAAATTTGTAAATTGAAAATTTGTAAATTGAAAATTTGTAAATTGAAAATTTGTAAATTGAAAATTTGTAAATTGAAAATTTGTAAATTGAAAATTTGTAAATTGAAAATTTGTAAATTGAAAATTTGTAAATTGAAAATTTGTAAATTGAAAATTTGTAAATTGAAAATTTGTAAATTGAAAATTTGTAAATTGAAAATTTGTAAATTGAAAATTTGTAAATTGAAAATTTGTAAATTGAAAATTTGTAAATTGAAAATTTGTAAATTGAAAATTTGTAAATTGAAAATTTGTAAATTGAAAATTTGTAAATTGAAAATTTGTAAATTGAAAATTTGTAAATTGAAAATTTGTAAATTGAAAATTTGTAAATTGAAAATTTGTAAATTGAAAATTTGTAAATTGAAAATTTGTAAATTGAAAATTTGTAAATTGAAAATTTGTAAATTGAAAATTTGTAAATTGAAAATTTGTAAATTGAAAATTTGTAAATTGAAAATTTGTAAATTGAAAATTTGTAAATTGAAAATTTGTAAATTGAAAATTTGTAAATTGAAAATTTGTAAATTGAAAATTTGTAAATTGAAAATTTGTAAATTGAAAATTTGTAAATTGAAAATTTGTAAATTGAAAATTTGTAAATTGAAAATTTGTAAATTGAAAATTTGTAAATTGAAAATTTGTAAATTGAAAATTTGTAAATTGAAAATTTGTAAATTGAAAATTTGTAAATTGAAAATTTGTAAATTGAAAATTTGTAAATTGAAAATTTGTAAATTGAAAATTTGTAAATTGAAAATTTGTAAATTGAAAATTTGTAAATTGAAAATTTGTAAATTGAAAATTTGTAAATTGAAAATTTGTAAATTGAAAATTTGTAAATTGAAAATTTGTAAATTGAAAATTTGTAAATTGAAAATTTGTAAATTGAAAATTTGTAAATTGAAAATTTGTAAATTGAAAATTTGTAAATTGAAAATTTGTAAATTGAAAATTTGTAAATTGAAAATTTGTAAATTGAAAATTTGTAAATTGAAAATTTGTAAATTGAAAATTTGTAAATTGAAAATTTGTAAATTGAAAATTTGTAAATTGAAAATTTGTAAATTGAAAATTTGTAAATTGAAAATTTGTAAATTGAAAATTTGTAAATTGAAAATTTGTAAATTGAAAATTTGTAAATTGAAAATTTGTAAATTGAAAATTTGTAAATTGAAAATTTGTAAATTGAAAATTTGTAAATTGAAAATTTGTAAATTGAAAATTTGTAAATTGAAAATTTGTAAATTGAAAATTTGTAAATTGAAAATTTGTAAATTGAAAATTTGTAAATTGAAAATTTGTAAATTGAAAATTTGTAAATTGAAAATTTGTAAATTGAAAATTTGTAAATTGAAAATTTGTAAATTGAAAATTTGTAAATTGAAAATTTGTAAATTGAAAATTTGTAAATTGAAAATTTGTAAATTGAAAATTTGTAAATTGAAAATTTGTAAATTGAAAATTTGTAAATTGAAAATTTGTAAATTGAAAATTTGTAAATTGAAAATTTGTAAATTGAAAATTTGTAAATTGAAAATTTGTAAATTGAAAATTTGTAAATTGAAAATTTGTAAATTGAAAATTTGTAAATTGAAAATTTGTAAATTGAAAATTTGTAAATTGAAAATTTGTAAATTGAAAATTTGTAAATTGAAAATTTGTAAATTGAAAATTTGTAAATTGAAAATTTGTAAATTGAAAATTTGTAAATTGAAAATTTGTAAATTGAAAATTTGTAAATTGAAAATTTGTAAATTGAAAATTTGTAAATTGAAAATTTGTAAATTGAAAATTTGTAAATTGAAAATTTGTAAATTGAAAATTTGTAAATTGAAAATTTGTAAATTGAAAATTTGTAAATTGAAAATTTGTAAATTGAAAATTTGTAAATTGAAAATTTGTAAATTGAAAATTTGTAAATTGAAAATTTGTAAATTGAAAATTTGTAAATTGAAAATTTGTAAATTGAAAATTTGTAAATTGAAAATTTGTAAATTGAAAATTTGTAAATTGAAAATTTGTAAATTGAAAATTTGTAAATTGAAAATTTGTAAATTGAAATTTGTAAATTGAAAATTTGTAAATTGAAAATTTGTAAATTGAAAATTTGTAAATTGAAAATTTGTAAATTGAAAATTTGTAAATTGAAAATTTGTAAATTGAAAATTTGTAAATTGAAAATTTGTAAATTGAAAATTTGTAAATTGAAAATTTGTAAATTGAAAATTTGTAAATTGAAAATTTGTAAATTGAAAATTTGTAAATTGAAAATTTGTAAATTGAAAATTTGTAAATTGAAAATTTGTAAATTGAAAATTTGTAAATTGAAAATTTGTAAATTGAAAATTTGTAAATTGAAAATTTGTAAATTGAAAATTTGTAAATTGAAAATTTGTAAATTGAAAATTTGTAAATTGAAAATTTGTAAATTGAAAATTTGTAAATTGAAAATTTGTAAATTGAAAATTTGTAAATTGAAAATTTGTAAATTGAAAATTTGTAAATTGAAAATTTGTAAATTGAAAATTTGTAAATTGAAAATTTGTAAATTGAAAATTTGTAAATTGAAAATTTGTAAATTGAAAATTTGTAAATTGAAAATTTGTAAATTGAAAATTTGTAAATTGAAAATTTGTAAATTGAAAATTTGTAAATTGAAAATTTGTAAATTGAAAATTTGTAAATTGAAAATTTGTAAATTGAAAATTTGTAAATTGAAAATTTGTAAATTGAAAATTTGTAAATTGAAAATTTGTAAATTGAAAATTTGTAAATTGAAAATTTGTAAATTGAAAATTTGTAAATTGAAAATTTGTAAATTGAAATTGTAATGAAAATTTGTAAATTGAAAATTTGTAAATTGAAAATTTGTAAATTGAAAATTTGTAAATTGAAAATTTGTAAATTGAAAATTTGTAAATTGAAAATTTGTAAATTGAAAATTTGTAAATTGAAAATTTGTAAATTGAAAATTTGTAAATTGAAAATTTGTAAATTGAAAATTTGTAAATTGAAAATTTGTAAATTGAAAATTTGTAAATTGAAAATTTGTAAATTGAAAATTTGTAAATTGAAAATTTGTAAATTGAAAATTTGTAAATTGAAAATTTGTAAATTGAAAATTTGTAAATTGAAATTTGTAAATTGAAAATTTGTAAATTGAAAATTTGTAAATTGAAAATTTGTAAATTGAAAATTTGTAAATTGAAAATTTGTAAATTGAAAATTTGTAAATTGAAAATTTGTAAATTGAAAATTTGTAAATTGAAAATTTGTAAATTGAAAATTTGTAAATTGAAAATTTGTAAATTGAAAATTTGTAAATTGAAAATTTGTAAATTGAAAATTTGTAAATTGAAAATTTGTAAATTGAAAATTTGTAAATTGAAAATTTGTAAATTGAAAATTTGTAAATTGAAAATTTGTAAATTGAAAATTTGTAAATTGAAAATTTGTAAATTGAAAATTTGTAAATTGAAAATTTGTAAATTGAAAATTTGTAAATTGAAAATTTGTAAATTGAAAATTTGTAAATTGAAAATTTGTAAATTGAAAATTTGTAAATTGAAAATTTGTAAATTGAAAATTTGTAAATTGAAAATTTGTAAATTGAAAATTTGTAAATTGAAAATTTGTAAATTGAAAATTTGTAAATTGAAAATTTGTAAATTGAAATTTGTAAATTGAAAATTTGTAAATTGAAAATTTGTAAATTGAAAATTTGTAAATTGAAAATTTGTAAATTGAAAATTTGTAAATTGAAAATTTGTAAATTGAAAATTTGTAAATTGAAAATTTGTAAATTGAAAATTTGTAAATTGAAAATTTGTAAATTGAAAATTTGTAAATTGAAAATTTGTAAATGAAAATTTGTAAATTGAAAATTTGTAAATTGAAAATTTGTAAATTGAAAATTTGTAATTGAAAATTTGTAAATTGAAAATTTGTAAATTGAAAATTTGTAAATTGAAAATTTGTAAATTGAAAATTTGTAAATTGAAAATTTGTAAATTGAAAATTTGTAAATTGAAAATTTGTAAATTGAAAATTTGTAAATTGAAAATTTGTAAATGGAAAATTTGTAAATTGAAAATTTGTAAATTGAAAATTTGTAAATTGAAAATTTGTAAATGGAAAATTTGTAAATTGGAAAATTTGTAAATTGAAAATTTGTAAATGAAAATTTGTAAATTGAAAATTTGTAAATGGAAAATTTGTAAATTGAAAATTTGTAAATTGAAAATTTGTAAATTGAAAATTTGTAAATGGAAAATTTGTAAATGGAAAATTTGTAAATGAAAATTTGTAAATTGAAAATTTGTAAATTGAAAATTTGTAAATTGAAAATTTGTAAATTGAAAATTTGTAAATTGAAAATTTGTAAATTGAAAATTTGTAAATTGAAAATTTGTAAATTGAAAATTTGTAAATTGAAAATTTGTAAATTGAAAATTTGTAAATTGAAAATTTGTAAATTGAAAATTTGTAAATTGAAAATTTGTAATGAAATTTGTAAATTGAAAATTTGTAAATTGAAAATTTGTAATTGAAAATTTGTAAATTGAAAATTTGTAAATTGAAAATTTTGTAGAATTTGAAAATTTGTAAATTGAAAATTTGTAAATTGAAAATTTGTAAATTGAAAATATCTTAAAGATGAGTGCTGTGCG